>WSXT02222674.1:0-16826 GCA_011762715.2 Neuroterus valhalla | reverse complement strand
AAAGAAATTTTCCTTGTATGAAAAGAAAAATATTGTAAAAATTTGTAAATAAGAAATGTTAAAATTCGAGGAATGTACATACTGTATAACATAAAACTGAAAGAGGTACTTATTCACTAAGTCAACTTACCAAAATCCTAATAAAGCAATGTACATTTTTAATGATGATGTTTTTCTTTTCCTTCTTATCGATTATTTATTTTTGGAATTTTTGATAAGGGTATGTTGCCTAAGAAATAAGATCATTTAATTTAAAATATATAATAATCATTCATATTTAAGAGAAAAACGATATCAAAGAAGAAAATCGGCCGTGCAATGTGATTGCCGATAGTAGTAAAAAAATCGCCATTTTCAAATAAATCGATTTCGGTCGGAAATTTGACGTTGAATACGATAAAAATACTAAAAACCTAATTCATAGGGGTCAAACTAGTTAAAAATCGATTTAAAAATTTAAATTGTTAATAACAATTTCAATTTGTTGGAAATATTTTTGAGATGGTTTTTTTATCTTAGTTCGTTCTTTTACCTTTCAAATAAAAAAAAGAAAATGTTTCTAGGTTAAATAGAACAGGAGTTATGAATTTTCAAAAAAAAGTCTTTACTAAAATTCTCAATTTTCAACCCATCCTATTTTTCAAAAAATTGAAAAATAAAAAAAATCCTCCAATACGTATCTTCTCTTTTTCGATAAAGAACCTAAAAAAAAAGTTTTAGCTCAATCAAAAATGGGCCGTTCAATTCTCTGTTCGATTTGTAAAATAATGTCCCCTATGGGTATATCTCTCATATATCAAGAAGATATCTACAGGATTTTCACATCATATCTAGGGGCATGAATGGTATATTCCGCAATATCCTGTTGCTGTACGGAGTGGAAATATTTATCTTTCTGGTAGATCCGCATGTTAGTCAATATCTTGAGCTATCATATTGAATATAGATATCCCGGAAATATCTATTCTCCTATTAGTCGAAGAATAGTCGTGGGCCAGTTATGGAGAAATCTGTATATGTTTCTGAAATCTTTGATTTTACGAAAACTGGGGTAGGCCCTCTATATTTAAGAATATCAGGTACATCGTTGAGATAAATAAATTTTTGCGTTGTAGGAAATCTCATCGGATGACTTTGGAATGACTTTGGGATGACTTGGGACATAAATGGGATGAGCTCGTATGCTGTGAGAGAACAATTAACAAGAGACCTGGTAAATAATGTAGGTCATAAATTCATCCCAAACCAATCTAAACAATTCGAAATCCTTCATAAAACAATTAAAATCATTCTGAACCAATCCGATTCATTTACAATTATTCAGATTGCGTGCATGGATTGAGAATGATTGAAATACTGGATTTGGATTAAACTTTACGTTGTAGAGACTGACGATTGCAAAATTGCTTCAGGTTGATCCACAATCAATCATATTGATTTGGAATGAACTCTCACTGACACTCTTGCTCGAGGGACCATTCTGTACAATTTTTGTGAATAAATTAATGGTTTTTTGTTTCAAGGTCCCACCTCCTAGTATTTGTTCTGCTGTTCGAAATCCATAAATTATACTTTCAAACATGAATAGGTTGACGCGCGAGTCGTGAGATAGAAATATTAGAAATGCAGCAGAGGCAGCAGAGCTTTTGTTATAATCTTAATAAAACATTGGATGTCGGCATACATGTATAAGAGATAATTGAGATGTTTCGTCGTCTTCTGTCGCGTACGTGACGTGTAATTAAACGTAGTCGTGCAGAATCGTAGTCGCGTGGCCCCCCGTGATCCCTCTCGTGATCCCCCGTGATGCTGGCAATTACCGAAGGCTTAGTATGCAATGGCAGGAGCCGTTGACAGGGACGTCCTGGATCCCTCTTCTACCACCCCCTTTATGTCCCGTCGTCATGAATACCTACTTCACGGCACGGGGCACGTGTCCCGCAGATTCGATATATTCATATTCATCATATAGGTGCACCAGAGCCAAGTGATTGTATCGACAATGGAATGCCTGGAATATTTTGCATTAATACGTGAACTGGAATTCAAGAGGGTCTCATTTATGACTTAATTAGACAAGAATATCATTAATGTAAGCAGTAAGGAACACAAATGTAGTATGTACAATTGTGCATTGATATTGATACAGAATAGCATCTTCAAAAATGCATGGTACATCTAAAGTATGCGGTACTCTATAGCTTCAGGAAAAAGGCTGAAGTTGCTTGATGGAAACATAAACTCCGCGTGGCAATCAACGAGAAAAAGCAAGCGTGCTCGAAAAATTCGAATATAAGAGGTCTCAGCGATGAGGGAAGGACCAGATTAATAATTGATTATAAGGATAAAAACAGAAAAGCGAAGATGCTAATCAGAGCAAGCAAGGATTGATGCGGGAGGAGATACAGAAATGCAAAATTATTTTGAAAGGATAAGAAATTATTCTGGGAATGAGTTAGGAAGACTAGGTAAAGAAATACGTAATAGCACTGAGTAAGACAGAATTGACGTGACAGTATAAGTGACTTTTTCAAGAAATTCTATAGGGGCCAAGCTATGGAGCAGAACAATTGTGACCCAGAAGAAGATATATTAGAGAATCCTATTTTAGGTGACAAAAGATGAATTGATATGGCAATATATCAATAATTAAGAAGCTGAAAAATCATGAGACTCCTGGTGTGGATGATATCATCGCTGAGATACTCAAGAGCGATGGCGAACACTGGTTTTTGTAGCTGAGTCATTTTATGCATATGTGTGCTGTGAACGGTGAAGCTCCAAATGATTCGAGAGTAGCGATTATCGTCTCACTCTAAAAAGGAAGTTGTGATGAAGGTTGCTGTACTAAATTAAAGAGCAATCCGCCTACTTGGTATTGTGAGTAAAATATTACCCTAAATACTCACATATCAGTGAGGTCAAGAGATCAACTAAGGAAATAATAAGGGACGTCCAATATGGATTTATGCCAGGGAGATTATGGGCGGATCAGATTTTTAGTTTTAGGCGGATCGCAGAAAAGAGTATGGAGTATATACACGAACGAATTTCTGATAATGGTTTTCTTTGACAAAGGATGTAGTCCGTCGGCCCGCTGCCAAAAAGTGTGATGATATTATAACGTATGCCCATGAGGTATTCAGCATTTGCGCACATGATGATTAATAAACAAGAAAAATCAATGGGTCCCCATGGATTTTGTATGAAAAAATCAGTATCCTTTGTAATACGATAGTATGACGTATGCCGATCACACTTAGCAATATTCTAACAAAGTAAACTATGAAAAGACGATCGGCATACGTAGAGCGCGGGTCTTAGGCAATGGTGAGAGAGAAACAAAGGATGTATGCAGAGATTGAGATGTGTTGATGGCAATTTTTTATGGGAAGAAGTGTGACGCCCATTATTATGATAGCTTTTTGGAAATCTTCACCTGGGATAATCGTTAGAGAGATTGGTTAGCAAACTGTGCAGCAGTGTCTTATGGATTGATCTAAAGCCTACAGTTCTCCCTTTTCCTACACATCCCTTATCAAACATTTAGCAAACCATGAATGAAAAAAAGTAGAATACCAAGCCTCCAAGTAATCCCTTACGTACTCCGCGATCGTGTGGTTTTTTTTTCAAATCTCTTAAAACCTCTACCGTTTGCAGCCGAATTTTATTTGAAATGCTCGCATTCGTCTGAAGAATAGGTCAGCAGAGTGGATTACTGCAGAAAACCAAAACTCCCGAGGGCAGCTGATTACCGCTAGACGAACTGGGATGTACATATTTAAAAGCATCGAGTGCTTACAGTTACACCTATCCTCGGCGTTAAATCTTCTGCTCAAAAGTGGCTAAACGTAGTAAAAGCACGAATAAGCGAGGATCACGAACAGTCACCCATCCGAGCGCTAACCACGCCCCTCTATATTCAAGATGCGAGATCTCGGCGAGCTGAGAACCAGCATCCAGCTACTGTCGTCACGGTAAAATATAAAATTTACAATATTTTAACTAAAAAAGCGAATTTTCTACGGGAATCACATAATTCCTAACTTCAAAGTAATTGAATTTTTGAACCGAACAGTCCGATTTCAATTGCAATCTTAATTTTCACTTAAAATTATATATTTTTTAACAAAGACAGTTTCAAAGAAAAATGGTTGAGAATCTAATTATTTTGTAGAAACGTAATAATTTCTTTAAAAGTTCATTTTTTCTATAAAAAATTAAACTACTTGTTCAAAAGTTGAACTACTTTGTGAAGAATTCATCTTTTCATTTAAAGATTCTTCTTTTTGTGTATAAGACTGTGAGACGGCACAGAAAGGACGGAGTTCACAACATCAAGTTACAAAAATAATACAAAATACTGTTTCCGTCTCGCAGGCGGAGTAAAATTTTAAAATTTTGACACACGATTTTAATGTTTATCAACACACCCTTTTTCGAAACCATGAAAACTTCCTTACTGCTAAACTATACGCAGAATAAGAACATAACCTCGCATTCACAAATTACAACAGAATTCGATATTACCATTTATACGATTGAAAAGGGCAACCGTCGAGTTGCTGAAACGTATAATTCAAAACTGAGGGATCCCTCAGGCAATAAATGATTCCTAATATAAGACCAGTAGTCTAAATTAATACTTACATCTCATCCTCGAATTCTTCTTCTTGGTTAGAGTTTTTTTTTTTGGTTGAGAATAAATTCTTCTATGCGGAAAATTAACTAACTAGCTAAAAAGAATTTAATTTAACTATTTTATTAATATTATTATACCATTAGGCCAAATACCTTACTGGGTAAGCGTTACTCTTTCGGTTCCAGCCCCGCTGTACTACTGGAAATTGAGGATTGATGTGAAAGGATTGGAAAGTGGAATTGACATAGGAAATTTTAATTAAGGGATGTGTATGAGAAGGGAGTAGGGATAGGTATTAGATCAGTCTTAGAATTCGTTGCGTGTTTTTTGCGAACAGGAAGAAGCTGCTTCCATTTTCAATGAAGATGTGGGATTTTTAGTAAACAGAGGCTTTAATTGAAATGTTAGGCAGAACGACTATACGTGAGGCTACTTCGGCAACATGAGGGGTAAGACCTGATTGAAAAATACGCAGCAAAAGTAAGTCCAGCCTGTTTCTGCTTTCAAACGACACACTCGTCCTGCGCAACATCGCTCTGACACGGGTCGCTTCCTGATCTCTCTAGCAAACACCCCATACAAAGAGTTTCGCGAAGCCATTAAAATAATCCACTAAGCGATATCCTCACACGGGCTAATTAGTATCCAAAATCGTTCGTTTCGGGCTCCACACTTTTTCCCATATACAATCCTTTTCCAAACATCCCTATCCTAGCATACATCTCTTGCCTCTTCCACATCCATGCATCTTTTTATACATGCTCTTGTGATTCTACGGCTCTTTATATTTCTCCTTTTGAGGGTTTCGTTCACACATTCTATCCATTCCTTCTTTGGAAGGAATGGATAGTTTGAGATCTTCTCAAACAGTGTTGAAAATGAACATTTTAATCTTTTTATCGGAGATTTTATAGTTACTTGTAGTCATGTAATCTTTTCAGTTGGAATTCATTTTTTTTTTAATGTAAAGCGTTTTTCGAGTGTAGAATTTTAATCCTTAGCAGATGTCAACCGTTCAGTTTCAACCTCACTTGAGGTAATAAACTCAAGACATATATTAGTTCCACGTCTTAAGACAAATCCACCTGGGCTCGTCTTGACACAGCTACAGCCATCAATGCAAGAGAAAATCTGTATAACTCTTAAGTTAAGCTGGTAGTATCTTTCTACGCAATCAGATTTGAACTTCAGTTTAGGGGTCAAGCGCCTAACCACCTAAGCTCTGGTGTTCTATATGGAGTTATTCTTTTTCCAAACTCCTTTCCGTTCCACAAAAGTGATGCAATCGCTAAGCTATCAAGAAACCTGAAAAATGAATTGGTGAAGATATGTCGAAATAGTCGTGGTTTTTACTTCGTTTTACCCTCAACGAACTTAAAATTCCAAAATGTACCTTCCCAATTCTACCTTAAAGATGGAATTCTTGAACAGAGGTACACATAAAAATTTGGATTTATCAGGAAGGATAGAAAGAAGAATGAAAGGGCTTGAGAGAGTAAAATGTTCAGAGTCGGTTATATCGGACCTATCATTTTGAAATAAAAGGCTACTTACTTGTGAAATTTTCTGAATTCAGTTTTTTGGATTTTTTCACAAATTGGCAAATACTATCTTCTACATCCCATTCTTGTACAAAATTTCTAAAGTAAGATTTGGGATAATATCTTTTTCAGATTGAGATTCGTGTGAAGTATTTGATTTCGACTATTTTGACATTCTATTCTGGATTCAATTCAATTTAAATGTCCAATGAGTTCCAGATGTCAGAAGTCGATAACGATCATGTTCAAAACCTCTTGTGAAGACGTTATGTTGAGGAAATATTAAGTTCTGGCTCTGAAAGGTTTCAATCGCCTAGTATTTGTTGGCATAGGAAATTTCTCACAAAACGACGAGCGTTAAGTAAAACCTATTCTGGAGTTTCTGATAGTACCCTACTGACTCCTAGAGGTTTGAAATGTTCTCTGCATCATACGTGCACATGGCATTCACCTTGAATCACAATGGGATGAATTGATACAAGTTTCACATTTCTCCATATTGTATGGACACGATATCCGAGCGATTGGCTCGGAGATAATAATCTGTTCAGATAGAAGCAGTCCAGTTTCAGATGCAGTCTTCGATTTCTAAAACGAGAACTGGAATAAATCTGAAGGAAGGCATCTATTCTGTTGAAAGTCCTAGCTTTAGGGCAAGTTCTTTATGTACAATGTCTGCTACAACATTCGTTGATATCCCTTCACAATTGGGACCAATCCACCACCTCCTGGTGCGAAACATGTTTGCGATAGATTATGGGTTTGACAACCATGTCCTAAACCGCTATCACGAATCCCTCCGTATCCGGAAATAGGACGCCCTTTTCCAGCTAAATATCGGATGCCTCTCTCTCTGTCCACTTCATGTTGTCCTAACGTTTTAGACTTAGAGTGCTTGGCGTGGAAGGATTTTTTCATCATTGCGTTTCTTATTCTTTCACGTTTTCTGCTCAGATGTTGAGGTCTCTCTCTGAAGCAAAGTACAATAAAGGCGTGTAGTCGAGATCTGCTTCACAGGTGGCGTTGTAAAGTGCTACATCTGCTGTAAAATAGTCTTGAAAGTCTACAATTTGTGATATACGCAGTTGCTTGATATCTACAATGCCTCCACTCCCTCTAGGCCGTGGTACAACTACCCGTACAATCTCGTATCACTGAAAAGCATTCGATGTTTGGTAATTTCAACGCGGATGATTCTGTTTATCCTTCAGTATTGGTGTTTGACCTATAATAAGCCCGAAAGCGTACGTGACAACAGGTGTGACATAGGTGTAAATAGCCCTGATTTTGTTGGGTTGTTGATTCTCAAAAAAACCAATCTCAGTCTTGCTTCGAATTATTATTAATAATAATCGCAATAATTGTCGTATGCTGAATAAACTTAGAGTAAAAAAATTTCTCAGATACTTATATTCTCCTTCTCCAATTCCGCTGTCCCTAATTTTCCTATGTTTGGATAAACTTTTCTGCATTTATCTGGTACGAAGTCCATGTTAATGTCATTAAGAAGCTGCCATGTGGCAGTTCAAATAGGGTAGATAGCTTCAGGACATTCATGTACAGAAGATGAATCAGTTGATGACTATCCTTTTAATTATGCATTTAGAGCCCATGAGACATGATTTTTCGTATTTCGCTGAATGGATTCAACGCTCAATAGAACAATAATGTTCTTCTTGAGATATATCGGCCCTAATGCGATTCGGTCTCGTTATATACGGTTGCCTGCAATCATAATACCTGATTCTTGTTCCTCAAAACATCATTGTATGACCTAAGAAGTCGATAATATAGAAGAAAATGTTGTTAACTTCTTGAAAATTGAACAAATAGCCATGCGATACCAAAGGGAATGCTTGCTTGTATTAATCAATGTAAATCATGTGCAAGTTTCTTTGACGCTTAAGTACTGGCATCATGGCTATACAGTGTCTATAGTAACTAGGTAAGTACCACCATTCAATCTCAACCATTTTTTTCCACTGTTTACAATTAGAGTTTAGCCGCATATATTCTGTAGTAATTGCATTCCAGTCGTGATACCTTCGCTTCAATCTTTTTCCTGATACGTCTGGTCTTGCTAACATATAGCACAGTAGGTTCATGCAATAAATTCAAAATTTAGCTTTATTCGTCACATTTTTACTTCCAATAATGGCTGCTTAGCTGCTAATCATATCTCTTCTCTTGTTTACACGTCCTAATGTTGCTTCATCTTCCTTTCCGTCAGCAGTAAATGAACTTCCAAGATACATAAAATCAACAAGTTATTCAACCATCTATTCGTATGAAGCGATGTTGCATATTATTTTTTTATACAAACATTGACTCCCTGATCCCCAAAAGGTTTTTCAGAATTTGACTCTATCTACCTTGTCGAAGGTTTCCCAGATCAACAAAAACATATTAGGATTTTTGTCAACTTAAATTCTCTCTAAGATCTCCCTCAAACTAAATATCCAATCCGTAGATGATCTTCCTGACATAGATCTACATTGGACATTCCAGATCTTTTTACATTCTTATCACCTATGATTGAGAAAGAATTAGAATCCCCTGAAATTTCATATCTCAGTTTTTCAAGAGATCTCCACGGTTTGACCCTCTAAAGCCGAAAATCTGGTTAAGGCAATTTTGTACGTCCGGTTTTCGTCGGTCTATATGTCCGGTCTCAGAACATAATCGCGAATGCTTTAACGTAAACAGTAGAGCCGTATGAAATATTACTATGTGATTATTATCTATCGGCAACCGACACACGTTACCGAAATTTTCCGCGTATACTGTTCGTAGGACGTATGAAAAAATTAATTTTTTTACAATCGTTTCTGATTAAAGTTGGGAAGTTCCTGATGGGTCCCAAAATAACTCCTGTAAAAGATGATTCTGAAAAAATGTTTTCAGTGCGCGCAAGTCAAGTAATATAATTATTATTCATACATACCTGCTAAGTAAGAATCCATTAAAAAATGTCCTGTATTCGCACAAAGCAGAAATTTTTCATTTTCATTCTAATATATACCTGTTAAGTATAAATCCAATGAAAAAATGTCATGTGTTCGCGATCTTTGTTAAATTTACAACTATTCAAAAATTTACAGAAGAAAATTTGATATTTGTTGGTATTGCAATTTTAAAAATTGTTTTTTCTGATTCGACTGAGTGAAAGAAAAACCATATCGTAACCACATATATGCCTGCTATGTAGAGATCCATAATACAAAATTTCTGTCTTCGCGTATTCATGTTTAAGTAACATCCGTTGCAAAGGAAACGGGCTTGGTAGAATTTTTCGCAACATTTTTAGAGAAGCGTCGGTTCTTCAATATAGATTCAGATCGAACGAGAGGACCCTGAGGCGTTCTTTTCGGAGAGGACAACCATTTCAACTTCCTAAGTGAGAAAAATTCGAAAAATTCTTTGATGTGAGTTTTAGAATTATTTGTAACTTCTACATAAATGCACGGAAAGAAGATATTTTTTATTGGATCTATACTAAACAGGCATATATGTGGATACAATAAACACTTTATTTCACTCAGCCGGATCAGAAATAACCATTTTTGAGCTCGCAATACTCAAAAATATCTAAGATTCGTGAATTTTACAAATATTTGTATTTTCAGCATGAATGCACGAACACGAGAAATTTTTTTATTGGATCTTCACTAAGCAGGTATACATGTGGATACAATGTGAATTTTTTCCCGCTTAGTCGGTTCAGAAATAACCATTATTGTGTTTGCAATACTTGAAAATATCAAATGTTCCTAAGTTTGACATGATTGCGTGATCACAGGAAAATTTTCAATTGGATCTATACTTAGCAAGTATATATGTTGATACAATGGCAATTTTTTCCTGCTTGGCCGAATCAGAAATACCTATTTTTGAGACTTTAGTGATAATGAATCTATTATTTTTCCCTATTTTGACACATAGTGACGTTGCGCGAACTGAAGACATTTTTTTTCTCATCTTTTACAGGGGTGATTTTGGGACCCACCAGAAATTTTCCAGCATTAACCAAAAACGATTGTAAATGAATTGATTTTTTCGATACGCCCTAGACTGTTCCCTCTTAGCATGGTAATTGGCCGAGTTGGGGTTCCATTCCGGAACTGTTCATTGTGTTAGGCTTAAAATGAAGTGAATATATCTCTATAGAAAGAATTATTTTAATATTGTTTGAGACGTATACGGATAAGTCCACCCATTTTATTCCAAAAATTAATTTCAATTTCTTCATAGTATCAAAGCTTCGTTCAACTTCTCGCAACATACTTTTATAACCTTGGATAAAGATTCTTGACATATGCAGGTTGGAATAATTAGAACTTTTGTTTATAATCTTTCCCTTTTGCGGGTTTGAGAGTCTTAATATAACACCTCTCCTCTATATTTACTAACCTTTTCCTTTATAACTTCTTCAAAGTCCGAGGCGGGAATCGAACCCGGAACCAGACGGTGTGAGTCCAAAGCTCATGCCTCGGCTCCCACGACCAACTGACCACCCGACATATAGAGTTGAATATTTCGAAAAATTTTGGTTAACATGCAAAGTTGTGCGGTTTACTTGCGATTATTTTACACGTTTACTTTCCAGAATCTATTTCACAATTGAAGCAGTGCTTGAACGAATTTTGAATAGCTGAATTACATGCTGAGAAACACTTTAAATAAAGATAAATGGGTATCCTCTTTGTCCACCTTGACTATCACTTTTTATAAAACTTTGAATATGATCATAATCTCAAGTTGCTCACTACTAGGGTCATTACCCTGAATCGGACTTAACATTATAATATATGGAATCACAATATTTTTTTCTAAATCTGAAGTCGAATTAAAAATTAAAAAATTGCTTTATTTATCTTCCTAAGGTTTTTTTTTGTACCATTAAGTCATGATCCCTTGCGGGGCAGGACACCATTCTCCTGCCAGCATGACAACAGCACGCGGTATTCCCGGATGGGTACCCATCCAAGTACTAACCGTGCCCAACGCTGCTTAACTTCAGTAATCGGACGGAAACTGGTTTTTCGAGCGTGGCATGGCCGTTGGCGGAAATTTGAATCTTACTTGATTCAAAATGAACTTTCTCGTTGGAAAATCATCTGCAACTATTCTGTTGGGAGTTTACTTATATTGCTGAAAATTAATCTCTTTGTGGAAGTTACCTTCTTTAGCGTTATGAATTTGTCTGCTTAACTCGAATATTGGAAATTGTCAGTTTTACACACAAAAATATTGTGAACACACATTTCATCAATTATTATAAAAATAAACGCGTATTTAGGAGACCGATAGATGCATGTGTTTATGCGATATTCTCGCAAAGAATACAAGTTTTCAACAGAATAAATCAATTTTCAGTAAATAAAATTTCAGGACAGTTTAGAAGGGCGAGGATAAGGTACTCATCCTTCTATAATCATGCTGCTTCGGCGATTAGAGTTTATTATACATTGGAAATTGTAACTTTTGCAACAAATGTTAAAAACAGAAAGTTGAACAAATACTGTAAAAATAAACGCGTGTTTAGGAAACCACGAGAAATATAAAGTCTCAAAACTTTAGGTTAGGTGGCACACACATCAGAGGCGCGAAACTTTAATTTCATAATATTATTCTATCATTGCTATTATGATGACGATTAAAAAATTTGAATACAATGAAAGAATGAAAAATAGAGAGCGACCACAATAATTTTACATTGATGAGCTCCGACCAAGTATGTAATAGACAGCGGTATTGAGTTGAACAAAATTGTGTTGATGATCTCTGGAGAAAGAGGCTTCGCGGAGATGGAGCAGAACTTTTACTCCTGTCAAAATAATGATTTTATGATTTTATTATTTATCATGAAAAAATTTGTCCACATATACACACTAATATGGGTGGAAAAAAATGTAGATATACGGACTTTAATCTCATGGGTAACAAAGCTTCATCCACTTCATCCACAGCTCTGTTACAAAATTCTGAAAAAGTCGATCTAAAATTGTAAATTGATCATTATTCCACTCCAAATCCTTCCAGTTTGAAAATAGCCTATTTCTTGATTCTGAAGTTATTTAATGTTGAATTTGATAATACTGTGTGTTGAGACTTTGATCAAAGAAAAACTTAAAATCCATCTCTCTATCTTTCTCCATCTGTGTAATTCAGTTCAAAACTATCTCAGATTCTGAAAACTGGAAGTTATTGAGCCAAATCTGTTTGCGCAACTTCAGGAAATCAAATGATTTTGATCTTCATCCTGGTAGGCGTTGAAAATAGTGTTTCAATCCGGAATCGAGCTAAACTTCAGTCTTCTGCTTTTTTATGAACTTGAAAAAACTTCTTAAATTATAAAAGTTCTCAAGTCTACAGTAAATCACGTCTTGTGAAAAACAGATTGCATATCCAATTTTAGTACTTTTGCTACTTCTTGATTTTGTTTTCACGTGGAAAATTCAGCTAGCAAGAAGAGTATGTGATCAAATTCTCTAATATATGAAGTAATGTGAAGCAGAAGGGTATCTGTTCTCGCCGGAAGGATCTGCTTTTATCTCAGGGAACATGAATGTTAAGTCTTACACACATGAGTTAGTGTGCACGTTTGCTCGTATAAGTAAGGAGCTTTTGAATATTCAAGATAGCCGAGCGTGCCCAACGTTGGAATTGTCGAAATTACATTTATTCGAGTTGAAATTGCATTTGGGATTCGGACGTAAGTGAGCTGGATATGACGTCGTCAATTAGATTTTGCGAGAAGCTTGAGTTTTACCAAGTTTTAAGAGTGCATGTTCTACGATTTTGAAATTCACAAATGAGTTTGAAACTAAGGGAGCTTTTAAAGTTTTTTTAATTCTATAATCATCTCCTCTTTCCTTATTTCTCGTCACAAGCTCTTCTATCCCGCTTCAACCCTTATTATAACTTTGCACGTTCAAAGACCTCTTTCGTCACCGCATCCTACCTCTTACCTCTTCCCATAGCGCAATAATAGCCCGTAGCAATGGAATGTTAGAATATGTATTTATACTCTTTCCCTCTCACGGGCTTATGATTCTCTTCATAAGCTCTTCCTCTATCCCTCGACAGAACTCACTTCTAACTCAGTGGTGAGGAGGACCCACAGCTTAAGGTGGGTTCCAAACCACTAAGATCAACGGTTACTTAGTGCTCAGAGAACCTAGAGAACTCTAGGGGTACGACTCACGACTCTCCGTGGACCGCCGAAGATCGCCCAGAGTGCGATGCGGGAATCGAACCCGCAACCAGACGGAGTGGGTCCAAAGCATAAAGAGCTTCCTTCCCACAAAAACGATACCTTAAAAACTGCACTGCTCGTATGAACATGGAATATCATTCTTTCTTCAAAGTCGCTTACACATCATAGCATGATTTTTTATAAATCAATCGAGTTTTGCATTTGAAATGTGGTTTCATCAATATTAAAAATTCACCATATTGCAATATTCAGGATAAAAGGTTCAAAGAAGGTAAAAGTGTGATTTACCTCCAAATCAGTTTAGTGGATTTGAAAAACATGCAAGTTAAAATTTCACGATTAAAAGTCTGGACTCTTGCGTCTGTAGCTTTCAGCGCCACAAAACGAATATTTCCGGCCCGAATAACCCAATTTCATTTTCACGTAACAGAAACTCTGATATCTGCGACAGTCACATCTCTAACGTATTTCAGTCCTGATAATTGGGTCAATGCGCTAATTCGATTTAGCGATTACGGGCACTACCGCAATTCTCCAACAATGACAAACAGATGAGGGGTATTAAAGTTTTTATACTACACATTTATACCTAGATATTTATTGGTAGAGGAAAAAATACTTGTGTTCAAATATTTTCTTAGCGAAAGCATTACGTACATCAAGAATATTATTAAATGTAAACATCTTCTCTCCATCTCCATAACACCCCTGAACCTCTCTAAATACTCCTTTCTCTCCACCTACTTTCTTCTTCTTCTTTTTCTTCTTCTATCATCCCACTTTCGCATGACCTTTAATCCCTTCCTACATTCTCCTACATCAATGCTAATCTTCTTGCGTCACTGATATTAAGGGAGCTTCCATAAATGATGTCACAGTTTTTTCAGCATTTTTTTACTAACCCCTCTTCCCCTGGTGTCACGTCACAAATATAAAATCCAAAAAAAGACAATAATTTGGTTCCAATATTCTTTATAAAATTTATTTCAATGTTTAATTAAATCTATCGGACGAGTAACAGACAATATACTATGTAACTAACAACAAAAAGAAGTACGTTGAAAATGTTGTTATTTAGGCCTTTTCCAGTTTATCACGCGCGCATTACAAACACCTGAATAGCTTTTCAGCAATTAAAAATTTTTTAAAAATTTCACAAATTTCCTTACTAAAGCATTGATCTATTCGGTAAAAAATTTGTGACATCACATTGTCGAGAGCCCTCTCCCCCTTCTATCGCGAACTGTCACAGATGATCTGACTCCCCCCCTACCCCAGGACTGTGACACCATTTATGGAAACTCCTTTACAATCCTTAACCCCAAACACTCTCCCACGGCATTTATAACCTTACACACCTTTTTATACCTTGTTTATATGCCTTCCTCCTCACCTTTTCTAAGAATTCCTTCCTCTTTGGCTACACTTCCCTCCCCCCTCTCTTTCTCTAATGTTAGATTTTTCGCGTCACTCTTTTTGACTCCTATTTCCCCTGGTATCCTCTAACTCTATCCTCATTATCCTTTTTCTACGCTAGAACCTTAAGGGTGAAGATCGTTCGTTTCTTCATAAAATTAGGTGTTTGATTGTTCCAACATTGAAGCCCAAACAAGGGAAGTTCACCTTATTTTTCCTATCTTCTATTTCATTCGTATATTTTTGTCCCGTAATACCTAAATTGAATGGGTAGGATTGCAAGACTCTTGTGAACATTCTCTTTGTAATAGTTATTCATTATTACTTTACCATAATGTATGGAAGCTGTTCATGTTAATTGATACATGTTACAGGTATAAGTGAACATAAATAAACATGATACATATTTATTTACAATTTTTATTTAATAATATGAAAATCACATAAATCATTTATATACTTTGAACTTTCCACAGAAGATGCCGCAACGGGACCTAACATTCAAACATTATTTATGAAAAAACATATTTCTTGATTAATGAACAATTTTACCTCCTCAGAATGTGCTAATGGATTACTAATGGAGTAATTGATATCTTATTAACTCATTTCGTGCATATGAGGAGTTACATTGATTCAGAAATATTCCTATTGATTTAAAATATAAACAGAACAAACAAAAAAATGAACAGTGAAACTTAAGAAGTTTTCTAGACTCTATAGATTATACTTTGTTTTGATACAAAGTTAATTAATTCAAGACGCAAGAACAATTTCCTCTTTCGACTCGTTATTCATTATAGACATCTCTTGCCTGAGATTTCCTCTACATTTGCAGATATTGCATAGAAACACCATCACTACACTGGCAGTATATAATACTGCCAGTAGACAAAACTGATTATCACATTAGAGACACTTGGGAATTTAAACGTAACATAGATAAAATCAACATTACTAATGGATATACCATCATATCTCCAGATATTGTTTCTATGTTCACAAATATATCTTGGTAACTCATTTAAAACTCTATAAATAATAGATGGAAAGAACTTGAACAACATAGTTTTTTGAATAAAACGGACTTTAATAAGATTCTCAGTTTATGATCAGAATCTTCTTAGTGCAAATTCAATTATGTTTTTTACAAACAAATTTTTTGACTACCAATGGGGTCACCATTTCAGCAGCTGCTACAAACATTGTCATGGAAAATATATAAAAACAAGTTCTGAATAATTTGGACTATATTATCATTTTTTACTATCGACACATTAATAACACATTTATTTGTCATCCAAAAAATAAGATAGATGACATTCTGGAAAAATTTAATTTAGCAGACGATAAACTAAAATTCACTATTGAATTAGCAAAAGGAGATAAAATTAATTTCTTAGATCTGACATTGAAAATAGAAAATAATGAAATTATAAGTAATTGGTACCGCAAACCAATATGGTCAGAAAGTTTTTTGAATTCCGCTCCGCATCACTTGATTTAGAATAAAATTGGCGTGATTTTTGGTCTTGTAGATAGAGCTATCATATTATGTTATATAATACATCATGAAGAAAATTTGAATATTGTAAAAAATACCATTCTAAAACATGAATATCTATTAGATTTGTTAAAAATGAAGATTGATGAACTTTATAAGTATATTACTGAAATGGAGAACTCAAATAAACAAAACAAAAAAAATTTGAACATCAGAACAAAATTATAGTTATGCCATATATCAAAGGGTTTGATGAAGTTCTTTTTAGAATCTCCAATAAAAAAGTAATATCCGAATTGTTATTTTTTGTTAAAAAAGTTTTGACAAATTTTAAAGATTCAACTAAAGAACATGAGAAATGCGAAATCTGTGGGGAAAAAATACAATACAGCATTAGCAAAATATGCTTTTTCTACATCACATAATTTTGATTTTAATATTGAGAATGTAAAAATTTTGAATATAGAACCAAATAAAAATGAAAGATTAACGTTAGAAATATAT
>WSXT02222642.1:0-16827 GCA_011762715.2 Neuroterus valhalla | reverse complement strand
TAATGTTATCATCCTTGTCAGACTCGTCTATCAAGCAATACGACAGTTCTCTGAAGAAGTGGTGGAATTTTTGTAAAAGAAATAATATTGATTTCTACAAATTTGATATACATCAGGTTTTAAAATTCCTCACAGTAGAGTTTGAGAAAGGTGTATCCGACGTTACTCTCAATACCTGCCAATCAGCGATTGCGCTTATACATGGACCAGAAATAGGCGAAGACCCTCATATGAGAAGATTTTTTACTGGTATCAGTAAGTTGAGACCAGGAAAGCCCAAGTATGAGGAAACATGGGACCCACAAATCGTTTTGGACCATATCAGTGAATGGGGCTCCAATGATACGATCTCGTTGTCTTATCTCATTCTAAAGCTTGTCACATTGCTTGCCCTAGTAACGGCTCAACGAATGCAAACGATTGCATTCATTGACATCAGAAATACTGAAAGAAGTGGTGATCTAATTGAAATAAAAAAACCCCACAAGAAAGTATCAAGTCAGACATTGAGTCGGTGGATAAAGAAGACTCTTGAAGACAGTGGAGTAGATATTGACATATTCGACGCGTACAGTACTCGGCATGCTTCAACTTCAGTGGCAAAGAGGAGTGGTATTAGTATTGATGCCATCAAGAAAACTGCAGGTTGGACAGAAAAATCGAAGAATTTCGCAAGATTTAACGACCGTGATGTTATTAAACAAAAAGATTTATTCACGGAGTCTGTCTTGAATAGAAAAATTCAGTAATTATTCTTTTTAATAACGTTCTTTGAAACGATTGTTCGAGTTTCTTCGTATTAACATATAGAATAAAAATATATTTGTGGAATTTCTTAAATAATTAACTCCTGGCGAAACGTACTTTAAACAACTACAAATTTGATCTTTGAGGAAAAGGCGCGAAATACAATTTAATGATTAAACGAACTTACCTGTAAGTGAAGTTCTATCATAATTGTATGAAGCGGCTTCTCCGAAGAAGATCAATCCCACCCATTGTAATTCCCTCGAATATGTTTATGAGTCATAAACAAATAGGGCCCTAATAAATGTTACGGCAGCACTTTGGAAACACGAGTAGCAGAGTCTGCAAGATACATGAATACAGACCATGACGGAAAGTTTTTTAAACTGTAAAGATTGTGACGACATCGGTGCGTCGTAGACGCACTACAAATTTGATCTTCTTCGGAAAAGGCGCTTCATACAATTATGATAGAACTTCACTTACAGGTACGTTCGTTTAATCATTAAATTTTAAATGAAATAAGATAACTTCCAAACAAAATGTTCTGGTTTTCAATGAAATAATTTCTTTTGAGGTTCCGAACAAAAAATCCAGATTCCCAATCAACGAAGATTATCCTCAACAAAGAATATTAAAACTGATATTTCAACGAGAAATCATTCAAAATAGAAATGTCATATTTTACAGATAAATATGAATCCTTCACATGTAAGCGCATGTCAGTTTCAACCCCCAAGTATCAAAAATCGATAAAAAATTCTGAAATGTCTTCAAATTTGCTCACCTAAAATATCAAAGATAGATTTTGTGGATTTTGATGTTAAAAAATTGCAAAAAGAGTTTCATTCTCCTATCTGCCGGAAAAGGCTGGAATTTTCAAACCCTAACCTCAAAGATCGATAAAAGAATGATAAGACAATCAATAATTAGGGGTGAAAATGACTGCTTCTCCCGTCAGCAAAGGGGATTCAACTTTTTCTAAAGTTATTTACTGTCAAAATCTGCAAAAACCATGTTTGATATTTAGGGCAACAAGCATTGAGAACGTTTCAGAATTTTTTGGTCAATTTTTGAGATTTTTAGGGGTTGAAAATGACTGCTTTCCCTGGCAGCTAGGAGGATGAAACTTTATTAACTGTTATTAACTACCAAAATGTATAAAACAGACGATCTACAAAATCCAAGTTCAAGATTTTAGGAAAGAAGCTTTGAACATGTTTAGGAGTTTTTTGTCGATTTTTGAGATGGTCGAGGGTGAAGACCTTTGAACACGTTGTAGAATTTTTTTTCGATTTTTGAGATTTTTTGGGATTGGAAAGAATAGACTTGCCTGAAAAATAGGGAAAACATTCGAGAATTTTCAATCCATTTTTGATACTTAGGGGCCAAAATCGACCGCGTTCCCCGGAAGCTTAGGGAATCAAACTTTTTTATAGTTATTTGACATTAAAATTTACTAAATCCAAGTTTAATTGAACGAAAAAAAAAAGATTCGTTACAGCTGGTCAATTTTCAAACAAATAGTTGCAATTTGAATATAAACGAACCAATTTTTACAAAACTGTTTAATACTGAAATTGAAGTGATAAATTGACAACCAGAATAATTATTGTTGAATGAAAAGTTCAAAAATCGATTTTCGACAACGACAAACAAATTTCGAACTGAGCGGTTCAATTTTAAAGCACAGAGATGCATCTTTAACTAATGAAATGACATCGGAAGTTCAACTTCCAACCAAATAGTTGACTTTTAAAACGTAAAAAACAAACTATAGACTTTAAAAAATATATAAACTTTCTTCGAGAGGTAGAATAGTTGAATTGTCTCTTTCAGTTAAAGGCTCATATCCTAAGTCATTAATTAAAATTTTTCTTTGGAAATTCATCCGATAAAGTTTTGAGATTCACTCCGGCTAGTTGCGGGTTCGATTTTCGCCTTGCACCCTGGTGGTGAACACATGCCCGACAAGGAAGTGTTCACATTGGGAGAGTCGTGGTGCCGATACCTCTAGAGGAGGGGTATCTTTAAGTACTTAAAGTTAGCGTTCTTGGTGGTGTGGAATCCACCTCAAGCTGTAGGTCCTCCGTACCACTAAGGTAGTGGTAGGGTATGCGAAGGAATAGTGGAGAGGTACAAGGAAAATGCAAACCTTCAGGAGACACATTGAATCATCCAATCTAGAACTTTTCTTTTTTGGTTGAAAATTGATGTTTTCAATTGATAATTTTTTTATTCCAGTTGCCATTTCATCGTTTTTGGTAAAAAACTAATATTTCTTGTTAAACCATTCTTGGTTGAAAAATCTGCCGTCTCATATTTCGTTGAGAATTCATCTTTTCGTCTGAAAATTAGTATTTTCGTATGGAAAATTATCTTTTTAAACGTATAATTCAACTGTTCCATTTCCAGTTGAAAATTGATATAAAAGAATATAAATGTTGAAGAATAATTTATTTCGTTGAAAATTCATATTCTATGCTAAAAGCGGATCTTCTTGGTTAAATTCCATCTCTTTTGGCAAAAAATTCCACTGTTTGGCCCTTTTGCAGTAAAGCTCAATTGCTCTTTTTTTTAATTGAAAACTTTTTGATTGGAATATCAACTGTCGCAAATTTTTTTAATTCATATTTTTTTGTTAAAAATCCACTATCTGCTTGTCTTTTAGGCTTAAAAATTAAACAGCTTCATGAAATAAATTAAACAATGAATTTGAAAATAGAAATACTTCGAAATTCCAGAGTTTTCTTCAAAATTAATGTTTTTTGTTAAAAATCTGACTTCTTTGGTAGAACATCCCCCGCGGTAGAAAATTTACTATTTTAGTTGAAAATCAAAGTGTTGAATTGAAAATGCATCTTTCTTGGTCGGCAATTCAACTACTCTGTTAAGAATTCATCTTTTCGTAATATCCACTCCTTCTGTTAAAAATTCAATTATTTGTTCAAACTTCAACTATTTGTTCGAAAGATGGAAAATTTGGAAGAAAAATTACCTTCTTTGTTTGACAATAATACTATCGGGTTGGGAACCAGCGTTCAATCGTTCCTCATTTGCTCCTCAGTTTTGTATCTTATGGAAAAAAAGTGAAGTGTTTTCTTGGGTACCCACTTTCTAAATATCGTGGAGTTAATTTTTTACATTACACTTAGAGTGAATAACCAAATAATTCTAATTGGAGCGAATAAGCACTCCAATGGAGTCATAATTTCACTCTTTTGAGTTGAAGTAACATATTTCACTCCCAAGCAAGGATTAAAACATTTCACCAGACACACAGTGGTTCAAGATCCGAAAAAGCTGGCCAAAACCTCGAAATTCGAAGTTACCGGATGAGGTTAATGTTCATTTATACTTGTGTAGGGGACATTGGACCATTTTTTAGTGAAATCACAAGTCACTATATTCAAAACTGTCCTTGAGGCGAATAGTTGAACTTAACTCTTCGCCGAATTCACGCGCTCCAGTGTTTTTCTCGAGTTTCGAGCGTTCAGCGAAAAACGTTGTTGTTCTGTGAGTTCGTGCCAGAAATGGATGAGGTGAGATGGAGAATATTCCTAAGGGGATGTATATTCGTTGCTCGATTCCGTATTTCCATTCCGAACAAGTAAATTTATGGTGTTCAGAGTGAAATGTGCCCCACCGAAATTTTTTTTTTTTCATAAAATTCAGCAATATATTCAGTTGATTCTCTTGTTGGATGCGATTGCGCGCGCCGGTGTTTTCCGTTTTAATCGCAAAATATAATCAACTCTTTGATTCTTTAAAAAAAGGTTGCCCCGGGGTACCTCCGTAGAAATGAATGCGTATTTCCCATAAAAAAGATGTTTTTGTCAATTTTATTCAGAATTCTCAATGTAAGATGAATTAAATTTGAAATACACCATTTCTCTTCACAATTATTCACCGGATGCAAATAAAATAATACTTTCCAAATATCACCCACATGAGTCTCTTTTATAGGGTCCCGAAGAACCCCCATAAGTGAAAAATTAGGTTTTTCGAGTTTTTGGCGCAAATTATGATTTTTTGCGGTTTTTTCAACGCAGATTGTTTCAAATACATGGAATACAACTTTATACTGATGATGAGATGTTCGATAAAATTGTTTAAACAATTTATTATTGTTTTTATCATCTTTTTCTTAGAGAAGGATTAGAAAGTTCATTTTTTTCTGATTTTCTTAACTTATTTTTAGCTTTTAGTTATAGCAAGATGATTATCGAATGAAGTTCACAAAAATAATTGTTTAAACAATATGGTAATAATTAAAACAATATTCTCTTAAAACAATACTACAAAGTTGAGGTTTTTTCTGAAATCTTCAACTTTTCGTCCACTTTTTACTCCAAGTAAGTAACTATTTACCTTAATTAAGCAAAAATAACTGTTTGAACAAATTGTTATTGTTTATAGCTATCTCCGTCTAGATTAATACTACATAGTTGTGGTTTTTTCCTGCAATTCTTTACTTTAATCTTTTTTTAATTAGGGTGGAGTGATAATTAATTCAGGTTAGAAAAATAAATGTTTGAACAATTTATCATCATTGCTACTAATATTCTCTTTGCCTTATGATAGAAACTTGCGGTTTTTTCTGAAATTTTTAACTCTTTGCCCACTTTTCACTTAGGGTGAGTTAATATTCAATTTAATTCAACAAAAATAATCGTTTAAACGAATTATTATTTTTAATGGCTATCTTATCTCAGATCAGTGCTAACAGTTGCGGTTTTTTCTGAACTCTTAAGCTTTTTGTCCACTTTTCACTTAGTGAGGTAATAATTAATGCGCCTTAACAAACATGCTTATGTAAACAATTTATAATTGTTTATAATTATTTTTTCTTAGATAAGTGCTAGAAAGTTGTGAATTTTTCTGAAATGTTTAACTTCGTT
Source organism: Neuroterus valhalla (assembly GCA_011762715.2). Taxonomy (NCBI): domain Eukaryota; kingdom Metazoa; phylum Arthropoda; class Insecta; order Hymenoptera; family Cynipidae; genus Neuroterus; species Neuroterus valhalla. The sequence goes on along the minus strand of WSXT02222642.1, from coordinate 11,179 downwards.
TTACCTTTTTAGCTGTGAAGAAGTAATAAATATAGATCAGAGTGAATAATATTTTTGAAAATCTCTTTCTTTTTTGTGAATATATATTTCTGAATCGAAACAGAACTTATTTTCGTGGAAAACAATAGGAAATTTTGGGAAAATGTCCGCTATTTTGGGTCCGCTACTTCGAATTTTGAATTTTCCAATATCATTTTTGAAATCAGCGACCCCAACACCTCTTTGTACTCACTTTTGTGGAAAACAATAGAAAATTGTTGAAAAATGTCCGCTATTTTGGATTCGCAATTTTGAATTTTGAATTTTTAGTATCATTTCTGAAATCAGCGACCCAAAAAAACCCTTTGTACTCATTTTCGTGGGAAACAATAGAAAGTTCTGTAAAAATGTCAGCCGTTTTGGGTCCGTTATTTTGAGTTTAGGATTTTTAGTATCACTTTTGGAGCCAGCGACCCAAAAACGTGATATAGACACTCAAGAAGTCATAACTATTAATTATTTGAGTTTTGGCCAGGAATTTCGGATCTTGAACCACTGTGCGACGTGTAGAGTAATTTTTTACTCTATACGGAGTATATTTTTCACTTCTACTCTCACCTTTAGAGTGAAAATCTATACTCTAGTATCAGGAGTAAATTTTCACTCCATACTAGTGTGAGTAAAAGCAATAACAGCTGGTTCGACGTTCGGTGTTGGCGCTTTTTTGCAGGTACGTTATGTATATTTTTCGATCATTAAACTTGTTGGTTTTATTATATTCGAATATTCGATACGTTTTAGATTTCGGTTTCCTTCCTTCCAATGGTGTAAGATCCAAAAATTATCAATAGATATGTTGCTTACGATCTGCTGGCATTTGAGGTTAGAATATTTTTAGAAAATCGAAATAAGGAGAATTTTCCTAAAGTTGTCGAATGTTTCTGTTCCGTCAGATTCAATTGTGGTTATGTTCAAAACTTTTCGTCGATACCATCGAAATTGAACAAATTAAATTGATTATAGGTTGATATTTATCTGAAACGCATTCTCGTCCTTTTATTTGGCATGCACCATGGATACTTCTCCTGTTGTAAGTTTTGTTCTGTATCACAAAAGGCTTTTCCTACTTCGAAAATTATTAGTTTTAATATACATTTTTTTCTCAACAGGATTCGATGGCAAATAGTGATGAACTGATGCAGTTCTGGAGAAGGCTTGGAGAAGTTTTTATTTTCACTCCATAAAGAATGACTGTGTTTTATTTTTCATGAAGAGTAAATTTTAACTCCATTGGCGGTAAATTTAACTCCAGAAAATTTAAAGAGCATCAGTAATTCTTTCTAATTTCAATTTCGATGTTCTTATTTGCTTGTGAATTATGTTTTTTCTCATCTGAACTTGAAGAGCAAAGAATAAATTACATGCGGAGGTTTCGAGGTTCGAATGAAACACTCCTGAAGGAATTCACACCAAAAGTTGGTCTACGAAATAAATTTCTAGGAAACTTGAAATTTGAAAAAGAGGTACATTGCTTACTGCGCAGCAAAATTAAGGTGTCTGCTGCTTAAAGCATGCACATGTTCGACATTTTGGTTCTAATCAATCTAACACTCCTTTGCTAGAGTGTTAAGACCACTGAGTCAGAAGTTTTGGGCACATGCAGTTTGGAAAACAGCATTTCTATTGAGATCCTGGATAAGAATCCTAAACTCTGTGAATCTCTGTCAGACTAGATGAACGCATTAATTGATCCAGATCTGCTTTTTCTTTACTTGTAGAAGATAGTGTCATAAACAATGAACCACCCGAAAATCCCATTGGCGAGGATTTTCCAGTTCATAAAGATACAGATTCAGTAGTTTCAGTTATCGAACCTTATCAAGCGGGTGGTGCAATAGCTCCCTCTGTTGATGAGAATATTTTGGACCTCAAAGAGGACAATTCCTCTTAAAAGAATCAAAGGAGCAACACTTGGAAAAACATCCAAGAAAAGGAAACTGTGCACTAGAAGCATCCGTCCTAAACCCGGAATAACTTGCTCCATTAGCGTAAACATCAGTAAAGAAAGAGCGACATTTCATAGATGTTCAAAATCCGGTTGGATCGGCAATGTTGGCCTTCGGAACAGCTATCAGTAATTTATGTCTTATCCGGAAGATGGAAAAAATTCAGACAGAAAAATCAATTGAAAAGATCGGACAGTAAATGAAGCCCAAGCTCCAACAAAAAAAAAATCCCCGAAATCAAACCAGGTCGGAAAGCTCCACTTGTCAGCCATTGATAAGTGTGGGATCGTCAAGGATATATTCAGAGAATTCCGTTTTATCAGAGGTTCGAGAACAGCCAGGACTACAGGCATCAAACCTAGGCGAAGAAGTCACAGAGTTCCCAGAGCTTTCAGTACTCTCAAAGAAAACCTCAACCTAACTAGTGGTTCAAGTGACGTCCGCGTCAAAAAGATCAGAAGCGCGAAGAGTAAGTTTGATTGCAGAAAATTTAAAGAATTGTATTCCGAATTGGCGATGAATTACTACAGACAAAATTATTTTCACTTATGTCAACGGCTACCAAATTCCATTTATCAAACAACCTGTGCAATCTACATTGCCCTCGGAGTCTGGAGAATCTGCGACAGAAGTCGACATTATAAAATCATCAATAGATAAATAACTAGGAAAGGTGTTCTTCAAGCATGTTAGGCTTGTGATAGTCAGTTTCTGTCCTCTTATCTGACGATACAGAAATCAGACGGATCTTGGAGATTCAAGTTGAATCTCACGAAATTTAATTTTCTCATCGACAGTCCATACTTTTAAATGGAAGGTATTAGGACCGCAACATAATTATGAAGTATAGTTATAACTATTGACCCCAGGTGCCTTTTTAGCTTCAGTAGATATTAAAGATGCTTTTCTTGTTGTGCCAGTACATCCGGATGGTAGGAAGTTTCTGAGATTCAAATTTTCTAAATCAGTTTCTTGAATGTTGACTCCTTACTATTGGTCATTGGTCAAGTCGGTTTATTTTCCCAAAAATGTCGAGACTGGTAAAAAATGTACTTCTGAATGCAACAAAAATTTTACAGAAACCGTAAAACTTTTCTTGAAATTAGGACTCGTAGTAAACTATAAGAAAAGCAATCTTACACTACGTAAAAGGTGTACTTATTTAGGTTTTATAGTAGATCCTGAGAAATGCGCTCTTCAACTAACTGATGAGAAAAGGAAGCATTTAAGAGAGTTAGTTGAATCATTTGATAGAAGAGCCGAATGTACGATTCATACACGTGGTTATATTGGAAAAGGAGATTTGGCATTAATTTTTAGCGATGGTGATTATGAACACAGAATATAGAAGTATTCATTTGTATAAGAAATTAGTTCCGGTGCTTCCCCGAAAGGTTGGGGAGCTCATTGTGAAGGTTAAAGTACTTTTGCTTGTTGGAATACTGAAGAAAGGAAACTTCACATAATTCATCTGAAACTTCTCGCAGCTATATTTGCCAAAAGGTGCTTTGCAAGTGACCTTCATAACTGCGAAATTCCATAACGCATAGACAAAACAACCGCAATTTCGTATGTTAACAGAATGGGAGGTGAACAGTTCCCCATATTTAACAAGTAAGCTCGCAAAATTTGGCAATGGTGTGAGGATAAGGGGATCAGGGTATACGAATCATATATTCCTCTGAGAGAGAACGTAGAAACTGATAGGGCTTTTAGGATGGATAGTGTGATAATTACTGTTCAAGGCATTGAGACCATGGTGCATTTGCTATTGTCGCATTCGGTATTCAATGGCACAAGCAATATTCCTATGCTTTCCCGCCATTCTCGCTAAACCTTTCTACTCTGAGGAAAATTGTGCACGATCAAGCGATAGGATTTGTTGTAGCGCTCTTTTGGCATACACGACCATGATCTCCCTTGCTTAAGTCTTTACTGATTCAAGGGCCGATCAAATTAAAATCATAGCCCAAATCACTATTATCTCAGGAAAATACAACACCCACTAGCGCCTTACGTTGATTGCCGGAGTGTTGTCCAGTAGGCGTTCTTCAATAAGAATATTTCGGAAGTTACTGCAGATACGATGTTGGCACCGTTATCGGAAGATACGATTAAGCAAAATGATGGACCTTTGGAAGAATGGTTGTATTACTGTCGAAGAAAGGCCTACGATCCGTATACAGCGGATAAACATAAAGTTTTGGGTTCCCTTAGTTATAAATTTAATAACGGAGGGTCATACGAACTACTGAATTCTGTCAGGTCAGCTATTTCTCTTATCTTAAGAGAAGGCATGTCGAACTCATCTGTACTTAATAGATGCTTCAAAGGTGTTTTTAAATTAAGATCACGGAGGCCAAAATATAAAATAACTTGGGACGCTGGTCCTGTTTTAGATTTTGTAGGAGAGTTGAAACCTTTGGAATCTATAGAATTACCAGAGATTACGGAGAAAACAGTATTTCTCCTAGCTTTTTCTACAGCCCGTCGGACCTAAACACTATCTTTATTCAATATTGATGACATTTTGAAATCTGATACAGCCGTTGAGATAAAAATACCGGACCTTGTTAAAACTTCCAAACTTGACAGTTTTCAACCTAATCTAATCCTACCGTTTTTCAGAGGGAAGCCTAACCTATGCGTCGCAACAACAATATACGCATATGAAGACACATCGATTTTCACTGCTCATTCTACGAGACGTATGTCTGTCCCTTCCGCTTTCAAAAGAGGCATAGATTCAAGTACTATAAGAAGAACGGATGGCTGGTCATCTAGATCGTAATGTTCCGCAAAATTTTTAATCGCCCAGTACAAGAAAATGGGATTAACTTTGGATTAAATACATTTAAAACTAGATGAGAATACAGTTGTTAATTTGGTTAGCGTTTATATTGTTCAAGCTTTCTGTACATACCATGTGCATCTTGTAATTGAGGTTTTGTTATACAACTAATTATGTAAAACCAAATTTGAATAAACAGTCTCTAAACTTCTACGTTGTAATCCGTGTGGTGTTGCTGGTCTCCCATCGGCATCGGGCGCCTCCCCAGGTTGCAGATAGGGGAAAATCCCCCAGATATGGGCTTATAAACAAATTGACCCAAGAGAGTACAAAGCTCTCCACCGGTCTCGATCGGGTGCGAGCCCCGCTGGCCAGTGCCGGTCCCACGGATTTTTGGGAGGACCAAAGGAACATCATGGAGGCCGATTTTCTGTATAAGAGCTTGAGCGAGCAAATTTTCGGTGAAGAAATAAATGGTATGGAAGAAGTGAAAAAGGAAGTATGAGAAGACATTTCTTCCACGCGCAGCAGTATTGAAAATATAGAGGAATGGTCGCAAGAAGGAATGCATGCGATTGAAGAGTTGGCAGAAGCACCTACGTAGATTCAAAATTTTCGCAGGACAAAGGCCAACATGTTCCTTCCTATAAAAATTGGCCAAGAGACAGCACCAGCGAAGCTGTGTGCGGTGAGGTGGTCTTTCAACGACTTTCCTTGCAAGGCAAGATTTATGGCGACAGAAGTCGGAAGGTTAACTGGAAAGGAGCTCCAGGAGGCTAGGCAAGCTGCCAAGAAGCAAGAGACTCTCGCCTTAGCCCAAGGGAGAGGCAGAGAGAATCCACCGCAAGTACCCCAGACTCCAGCGCAGGCAAACTAGCGCTAAAGAAGAGGAAGACTGGAGATCAGGTACCTGTACCTGTGGCCACGAGTTCTTCGATTGTGGCATCATCAATCTTGAAGAGAAGGACAAAGAAGAAAGAGATCCACAAACGAGCTCGTCTCCAGGGGGTTCCAACTCTCATAAGGCTACGTGTAACACAAAATTTTAGTGGCGCCCTCCCGTTGAACTAGCTACTCCTCCTTACTCCACCGTCTCACCACTGCCCAACTCCGTACTGCACCGCCCCACCACCATTCTCTAATCCCACGTGATACGGGCTACCTGTGAGCAGCGGTGAGGCGTAGGGGAGAGGTAGAGACAGGAGGAGAGAAGAAACTCTAGCATGATTTCGCCGGAGTTGGAACCCCCTGCTCGTCTCGAGGCGGTCTTTAATAAGTCGTCCGAGGGTTCGAGCTACGCCGAGGTCCTCAATAATATTAGCAGGACAGTGGAACCGGACACCCTTGGTGTAAAAATCAAGGTTGTTAGGAAAACCAGGGATGGAGAAATCCTCAATGAGGTCAGGAAAGAGGCAGAGGGCAGAGACAAACTGTCCACTGCCAACAAGGAAGCAGTTGGTAAAGAGGGAAAAGTCAGCGAACTGGTCCCTCGTGTCGAGGTCGCGGTGTTTGACCTCGACAAGCTTACCGAGGGAAAAGATATAGAAGTGGCGATTGAGAAGCACTCAAGTGCTGGGATGGAGGAGAGCTTGAGAGTAAGCCTGACGCGAAAGGCATATAAGAGAACCTAAAGGCCTGCGTTGAGTTGGACAAAGAATTGGCCGCAAAGCTTGTGCCACAGGGCACCTCAGAGTTGGATGGGTGTTCTGTCGTGTTAGAAAGAAGGTGACCCGGTGCTACCGCTGTCATGGTTACGGCCATATGGCAGCGGGTTGCACCGGACTCGATATGGAGGCGTGTTGCTGGAGGTGCGGCACAGAGGGACACAGGTCCTTGGAGTGCGAAAGTACTCTGCACTTTGCTGTACTGTGAACTCTGCGCTGCGAAAGGCGAAGGTTCCTAGGTCGACCATCTTCTGGCAACCACACGGTGTAAGGTGTATCGACAGGCGACACCAGGAGCAAAGCCTCGAGGTATTATCATGCAGACCAGTGGGAAGCTGAAGCTCGGCGTAGCGGCTCTATCCCCATTTCCCTGAAGTAATGCAAAAGTGGTTCCAGGGAAATGGGTTGACGGAAGAGGAGGGGTTTGAGTCAGTAGTCACGATCACACCACAAGAGGCAGCACTTGAAGGTGGGACATACATATATTCGACTTTATTGTTCACAATTTGTCCGTTTAGATCCAAATTTCATCTTTTTGGATTTAAAATAACAATCTCTAACAGTCTTCTGAAAACTTCGTATTCTCGTCTTGCAAATTCAACTTTTTGGTTCAATGTTAAACTTCTTACGAAAATTGTTATCTTCGCTTGCAAGTTCAACTACTTGGTTGTTACTGGTAATGATTAGAAAAGAAAATATATTTCGCCATGGAATCTTATCAATTTCAAGCGTTTCATTAACTAAACCTATAAGAAACGGGGAAAAATACTGATTTGAACAGGGATAAAAAACAGACCAAGATTAGAAACGTAGTTTATGGACGACCTCTGATCTAATATTTATTATTTTGTGATAAAGAATCTTTATGGATCTTATTCTAATAATAAATATCATGAAAATAAATAGATACACTTTATATCAGAATAAACCCTTGAATTTCCGTAAAGTTTGTCCATGGGGAAGTAAACGTGACCTTCATAAAGTGAAATACCCATATAATACATACAATCGTTTTTATAGCGTTCTTAAAGGTTTACGATACCTATAACTATTACAATAAAAACGTACCGTTATTGATTTGATATTGAGTTCGCTACAATTGTTATGTTACTATACAAGATATACACTACAGTGTTATAAAATATTGAAACTATTCTAGAAACTTTTATACTTGAGATTGCAATAAATTTGGATCAAGGCTGAAATCATTCAGCTATAAAAGAAAAATCTATGAGGCTACAATTTTGTAATAATTGTGAATTTTCGATTCAAAAACAACTTTCTTATGTAGTTAATATTGGAGAAAAAGGAATTGGCGTAACTTCTTCAGTTAGATTTGTATTTCAAAAAATAGTTCAATTGTATACTACGGAGTAATTCTCGGAAAATATTAAATATCAACTGGAGAAATCTATTTCCAATTTGAATAAAAAGAAAAATTAAACCAAACAATTGAATTTTCAGCCAACAGATGAATTTTTTACAAAACAACATAAATCCTCAACGAAATATATCAATTTTCAGCCAAAAAAGAGAAGTGTCGAATAGCTTAATCCTCCATTGAACAATTCATGTTTAAAAAAAAGTAGAATATTTTGATTTTTAATGAGAGGAACTCAACGAAACCAAACAAAAAATCTCAAGGAAAAACTCGCTAGTTCAATACTTCAAAGTTTAACTTTCTATGAAAAAGACAGATATTTGACAAACCACATGAATTTTCAAACAAAAATATAATAGTTACAATTTTAGTTGAAAAAATTAATTTTGAATGGAAAAAATCTTCGAACGAAGCACTTGAACTTTCAACCAACAAGAATGACTTTTCAACAAAATTGTCTAAGTTTAAATTTTAAAAAATCATTTCTAACTGAAAAGACGAATTTTTAACAGAATACATTGAAACTTTAAGTGCAAAGAATTAATTTTCAATATGAAACGTAATGGTCTGTATTTCAAACCAAATAGATTAAATTATTTAATTGAAAATAATTGAATTTTCGATCGAAGAATAATTTGTAACAGATTTTATAAATTTACAACAGCAAACCAAATTTTCAACGAAAAAATCATCTTAATAACCACAATCGACTTCATTTGGTGGCATGAGTCATTTAATTTATTCATTGTTAAACATAGGGTGGGCTAAAGTGATCCAAACATAGTTCTCGAATTTTCAACTAATAAGATTCATTTTTTGCACAAAAAAAGATGAGCCTTTCAAAGAATACATCAAATTTCATCAAGAGAGGTGATTTCTCAACAAGAATGATAAATTTTTGTAGTGAAAAACTTGTTCACAAAGTGATTCAGCTCATAACCAAAAACAACTTCGACTTTATATCAAAAGAACTTTAACTCGACAAAAAATGATCAATTTTCAACGAAAGAAACTTTTGCAACCAAAAACATAAAATATTGAAATTTCACCAGAAAAACATGAGTTTCAGACAAAAAAAATGGATTTTCCACTAAAAAAACATGTTTATAATAAACTGCATGAATTTTTCACTAATTAGTTGAGTATTCGACTGAAATATCAACAGAAAAGTTGATGTTTAATAAAACGGAAAAAATTTCTACGCAAGAAAAATAAAATTGCGAAATTGGCAAATATTCTACAAACTACAAGAAAACTCAATTAAAGAATATAAATTTTAAAAAAATTAATAATAATATACTTGAATTGACTATCGGGAAAATGGAACTTTAATAAAGAGAGATGACTTGCTATCAGCGGGTGCAAAAGGTTATATTTCAACCAAAGCAAATTTTATTTTTCAATTGAAAATTGTTCAATGTACAATCGAAGATATATATTTTCAACTGAACTAATGAATTTTCAACTAAAAAAATAAATTTACAAAAAATTAGTTCAGCTTCCAAGTAGGAAGCTTATTTTCCGAAAGAACAATTAAATTTTCCAGAATAGAGTGATTTTCTCCATAAACAAAATGATATAAAATACATAGAGAAGAAAATAGTTGAATTTTCGACCAAGCGATAAAATTTTGGACCAAGAGTAAAAAAACGATATTGTAGAAAATCCAGGTATTCAGTTGAAAAGTACCTCTTTTGTTCTTCATTCACCTTTTCCGTTGTAGATTCAAGTAATGAGTTGAAAATTGAACTATTTTTATAAATATTAAACTGATTGGTATAAAATTTACTTTTCCTGAAATCAGATACGTGGTCGAATACTTATCTTCCTCGTTCAAGGTTATTTTTTTCTGATTCAAAATTTTTTTTTTTCTTATAAATTCAATCTTATAGGTTGCATTATTATTCCTCTGCTTACCAATCTGCTTTGGCCGAGGAGTCAACTATTTTGTCCAAATTTCGTCCTTTTCAGTTGAACTGAATTGTTTTTTACTTCCAATAAGAATATTGTTTGGATTTGCCTATTTCTGTTGGACGTTGAACTACTTTATCACTCCACTTTGATTTTTTATTCCGCATTTACAAAAATTCAGCTACTTGATTGAAACCTTTTCTTCTTTGTTAGAATTTAATTTGTTTATATTCAAAATTCATCTCTTTGGCCGGAAATGTATCTATTCCATTCACGAAAAAGAATCCATCTTGGTTAAAAATCATCTTTTAGGTTACGTTTTCGATTCTTTCCTTGAAAATCAAATCTTTTTAAGATTCGTTATTTGAGATGGAAATTTTCTCTTAAGTTGAATACTTATCTATATATTCCATTAAAATCCCTCTCTTTATTGAGAACTAATTTTCCTGACTAGAAATATATAGTGTATTATGCCTTGGCGCATACGATATTAGATTCCCATTATAATGAGAAGGTATTGGTTTTATGTGAAAATTGACTTTCGCGGAATTTATGAAATCTCAACGTTTCGAAACTTCCTGATACCAAAAAAGTAGTTTTTACATTGATGTCTATCTGTCTGCTGTCGTCGTCGTCGTCGACGTTGTCGTCTTTGTCTTTGTCGTTGTCGTCTTTGTCTTTGTCGTTGTCGTCGTCTGTATACTCCATAACTTTCGAAAGAATGATCATATTGGATTGTGCTTTGGCACACTTTTTTAGAACCGGAAAGGAAAGGACGAGTTCGTTAACCAGCTATTGTGGATGAAAAATCAAAGGGAAGGAGCATTTTCAAAATTTTTTTGGAATTTTTTTTCGAAACTTAAAGATTGAAAGTACGGTTTCTTGTCGTAGGTGAAAAATGAAACAATTTATCCTCATGACTTTTTTTGATAAAAACAAAAATGTCAGAGTTATGGTATTTTCAAAATTCAAAAATATGAAAGGAAATGAGAATTTTTGGCCAAATAACGCAAGATTGAAAAAAAAGCCATAAAGAAAAAATGTTTCTTCTTGGGAGCCCTACAAGATGGTGAATAAAACTTTTTGGATTTCCTCGAAAAATCCAGAATTCCAATTTTTACCGCACAAAAAATAATAAAAAAAATCTGCCCGCTGCGCGGGCACATTCTCATCGCGCGCTTTGCGCGCGACTCGCTTCGGTCGCAAGTATGAGTGCGCCTTTCGGATCTCACGCTTCGCGCTCGATGGTAATCTCACCTCGCGCTACGCGCTCGGCCTTTGTACTTTTTCCTACAGTTTTATATAGAGCTTGTTCAACTCAAAAGCTGAATGTCGACTACTTTAACAACATTAATACGTCATAATAAAATTATTAATTAATTATTCTAATATTTTTTAATTCCTCAAATAAAACCTATAAATTGAATATTTTTATATTTTTGTGAAT
>WSXT02222631.1:0-16828 GCA_011762715.2 Neuroterus valhalla | reverse complement strand
TCAGGGGCCTTTCCTCTATCCGCAACCTGGGGACGCGCTACGTAGTGGTGATAGGTACCCACCAAGTAGAAAAATACAATATTAGAAAGGGAAAAATTGAACTTTAGGACGATTGTCGAAAGCTTAGGAAAAAACAAATAAACACAAGTGCTTCTCAGAATTCTTAAATTCATAGATCAAAAACAATTTTGTTTCAATTCCCATCAATTTACTTAACCTAGATGAATTCCATATATGTTAACATATCGGTTACTGATATTTTTCTCGAAACTCCTAAATAATCCTAATACTCTGATGTAACTCGAATACTTCTCAAATACACGTAAAATATACGTAGTTTCTTTTTTGATTCATCAGTAAATTCTGGAAATTGGTTTAGTTGTCGCGAGTTGAAGTGGAGAAGGAGATCAATCTTTTATTTTAAGAAACTCTAGTAAGAAAAAGATGCGCAATAAAATTTTGCATTGAAGTGTACTTCTAGGGATAGAAAATTCAGGACCTCATTTTCGAATGGCCAGGGTTCACCCTGTTCTCTTAAAAATAATTTTACGTGCCCCCCTGTGATGACCCGACAGCTCTATTGACGTGCCAGCACTGACGCGAAAGAGATAGAGGATCAGGAGCACGGGTGTGAGAGAGACATTTCGAAGGAACAGCTGTCCTTGTCTCGCCATTTCCAGCGAGCACAGGTGCGAAAGGGACGGATTGGACTTGGCATGCGGAAACATTCTGAAAACTCTCAATTGCGATCCGACATATTTAATTAGGCATCATCGGGCTCATTAGGACAAGGTATGATTGAACGGATAGATAATTTGAACCCTTGCGATAAGCTCGTAAAATTGTTGGTCGTGGTAATGGCTGCGTTCAATTTATATGAGCAAATAAAAAACGCGTCTCGGTAATTCTGAACATTTTTGTGTTAATCTTAGCGGGGTCGTTGGCGCTCGTTTCTCACACCTTCGGCCAACTACCGCTGGCCAGGATGGAGCTACTGTTTATTTAATTTCTTTATATTTTTCATCTTTGTTAGGGATCAAGACAAGTATTTCTATCAAATCAACTAATCACACAGTGATTATCAGTGATAATCTACAGTGAGAATTTTTCAACACTTTAATTAGTTGATGATTATAATGCAAGAATGATTAAAAAATGTTTCGCTCCAGTAGAATTCATGTCATTCATGCGATGCATAAGATATACTTATATTCTTGCAAATTCCTTTTTTGAGTCAGTAATTAAAGAGGATTGTACCGTTTGGGAACTTCATTTTCTAAATTTGTTAATAAAGATCTCCATAATGGTATATTTCTTAAAATTTCTATGAATCATTTGAAAATGGAACCTGTTAGTACCAAAACAACAAGGATTTTCGAGCAGAGTTTTTCTTAAAAATGAGTTTTAGGTTAAAAACAGTTTTTTTGCTCTGTTTGTTCCTAATGTGTTATGAGCGTAAGAAATTCAGAACTCCGAATTCATAATTCAGTGTCAGTTCGGAATTCGAAGGACATTTTTTTCATTGTGGGTGTGACGTTCTTGGTGGGCACTCTGTCTTCAATGTGATGACGTTATTCGTGTCAGTATGGTTTGGATATGCAGTGATACAATCTAGTATGATATAAGATAGCCTTTGGATGTATTTTGTAAAAATAAATACGAAATTTCCGATCAAAATCGCGATAAGCGAATCCCGGATGTTCATTATTTTTTGTTCTACTGACTATTTACGAAGGTTTCATAGAATTTTCTTAAAATCTCCATTCAATGAACTAAGATGTTTCGCATAGTCAAGCATAGTTGATCAAGCAGTGTTAGGGCATATTGGCTTATTAATGAAATTCATTCATTCTTATCTCCCTGAATATAATTGCTACTTTTCGAATTCAAGGAATTCCTGATATAGAAGATAAAATATGATGGATATGGATATATGATAGAAAATAGCTGGTATGTATATTAGGAAAATCTTCCGTTGAGAAAGCAGCAAAATTTCTTAAGGCTCTGCTGTCTCCAATTCGGATCTGCTGTCCTCGGAGTTCAATGAAAAATCTTTTTCTAGAAAAATGTAGTGTTTAATAATTGAAACGAGTTTCCTCAATTTACCCAACTTGAGCAATCTCTTGCGACTTGTTTAACCATAGTTTATTAGTGAATGATAATAATCTCTTAGCTTTTACATTTGCTTAAACAGAAGCCAAGAGTGGACTTTCCAAATATCAATTTTCATCACCGACGTAGAACTAATTGATGTGATTTTCAAAAGCGAGTTTCAAATTTTTTAAATATCCCTAGCCTCCTCATTCTGGTAAAACTCAAGCTGGGTGGGTTCAACTCGGAATTTTCTAATATTCCAAATGATTCTACTCGCGAAGTTTCAGAATTCAGTTTCTCTACAGATATTTGCCTTCGAGGGAAACTATGGATTTTCACAATTCAAAGGGAATGTAGCCAGAGTTTCTATCAATATTGTATTTATCTCTGCTTCTCACAAACATTGATATTTGCGAGAGGGAAATATTAAAACATAAAAGGATTGGATGACTGTTAACATGATGTTGAATATGGTTTTGCGAAAGCAGGAAAAGTTGTACAAAGTGGAAGGGGAAAGGGACCAGAAAAAAACGGTTCCATTGCAGGGAATAGCGAATGTGGAGTGCGGACCGGCTAACGTTGTCGATGTAAATGTAACCACATTTCAAATAGCCTTTCCGCATGGTAAGACGGTACTTTGTGGGTCCCTGCAGCGGCAGGTGCACAATTACTGCGGGCGCCACGAATGTACTTTTCATGCTAATAAACTCAAGTAACAAATGTTCTTCGTGCTGCGGTATTTTGAAGCTCTTCAGAATTTAGATAGGATTATCAACTGGAGAATAGGTTAAAATAAAATATTTTATTCTTGAATCCAAAAGATGGTCCTGGACATAAGGCTGTCTTTAAGGAGCCCTATGTTTTTTGCCCTTCTAATGAACCCCATAAGCCTGTTTCATTTCGACAAACAAAAAAATATAACCCACACACGACTCAAAAATAATTGAAACTATGAATATTAGTAAATGTTCAAAAGATAAAAGATTCAGACTAGAAGATACTCAAAAACAAGGATCAAGAAACATATGAATGATTGCAAAAAAGATGCAAGAGGCACTGCATGGTCTGTCATTCGCGTGATCATTATCATATGTTTTTATTTTGAAAAACCAAGATTTTGAGTCATGAAGAGCATTATAGAAAAAGAAAATTTGAAGAGGTGTTTTTCTATCGTCAAGAATACCAACTCTGTAAATAAGCGTTCTGACGATGAATTGCTCAGTAATATCCACCATAGCCTTATTTTATCGACAAACAATTGTTAATAATGGTTAAATAATATGATTCTCCTCTGTTTTTCGAATTTGGTTTTATTGCTCCCATTTCGTTTTTCTTGTATCAACTTCAATTATCTTCGTATCGTCTTCGTTCCTTATCGTATCATCTTGATTTCAACTCACAAGTTAATAGTTAACATCAATTGACGCCATTAGCGTCTTTCTCCTAGAATAGTATTTGAAATGGTGCGATGGCCCACCAAAAATTATTTACAACTATGTTAGCTCTGAGCATTGAGAATGACCTTTCCATTTCATTTATATTAATTCAGATTTTCAACTTCTTATCACTTCAACAAACTGTGTTATTATGTGAATCTACACTACAAGTGTCGCTTAGTTGAGTTTATAGGTTATGTTTAATATTTACAAGTGTTTTACATTGTTTATCATTTTTCTTTGTTATATAAGACATTTCTTTCTAGTCTGTCAATTATGTTAATGAGGTTACGGAATCATTGTTTTTCCTGAAGAGGCTCCACGTCGTCGAGCGAAAGCTCGTTTTTCTATAAACACACGGACTTGTAGATCGAAAACATACCATCAACGAAATTGAAATTATGAATTATCGTGAAATAGGGCTAAGTGGTTTTTATTTCCAATTTCCTCCAATGTTGAATTAAGGTGAAAAAAACTTGATGTAATAGAATCAATAATGCTGCCTGGAATCGTAAGGGACAACCTTTCATGGAACTTTAATATATAAATATAAAATTTTCCACTGTTGTATATAGTTTTAACAATGCTGAAATCGAGCGTGAAAAGTATATTGACAACGTTGTTAGGTTCGAATACTAAAGAGGGATTTACTTTCCATTTAAGGAAGGAGATTTTTCAACCTCAAATAGTAATGAAGAATTCTATTTTTTGAAATAAGGTGCTGCGGAAAGCCGAGTTCAATTAGAAGAAGTCATCTGGTTCAGGGAAATGAAAGGGAAATTTCTCACTTTTGATTAAGACGACGTTTTCTGAACTTCGGATGGTTTTGGCAATCTTTATTTCGAATAAGGAGATCAGAAAACGAAGGAAAAAATGGAAAATCACATTGTGAGCAAAACCTTTTGTGACACTGCGTTCTACAATTCATTAGTTTTTCGAACAAGTAATCAATTCTTTTCAAATGTTAGACGTGTCTTCTTAGAGTTCTACCATTAATATCTTCCAAAGATATGAAAAATTTATTTCGTTCAAATCATCAATTGATTTTGACAGCAATTTTCATAGGCATATTATTCATAAATTTTTCCCTTTCTGTGTGACTTTTGAAAGCAACGAAAAATAGATTGCTATGGCCAACAATTTCTTGTTTGAGAGCTGAAAACATAGGTATTTGTTCAAACCATCAATCCATAAAAATATAAAATGTAGAAGATTGAATGTGTGAATGTTTTGTAAAAAATAGGTAAGAGACAAGAATGGAGGCATTAAAAGTGATGAAATGAGATATAGAATCTAATGGACATATGTCACTTCAAGCTTTCAGAGACTGAATATGTAAGATATGTACAATGTAGAAAGTTTGAGGCTTCGAAGCGATGATGGAGCTTGGTGAACTTCACCCTAGGCAATGCCATGGTACCTCAAATCGCCATTAGAAAAATGAAACTGGCAGATATATCCTCTGTATTCTGAATATTGCGAGACATGAAATCCTGGAAAAAGTCGATATCCCTTAAGCGAAACATTGAGAAACCTAGTTTTGCATAATGCTTCCGCTGTGTTGTGAAGGAATAGCATAATATGTTTTTCATTCAAATCATATAAAGTCTTTTGAATTGTTGATAGAGAACTTCACCTCTTCATATAGTATCGTATGATATTATACTCTCTTTCCGTTACAGGTTGGAGGATCTTCAAAATCCTTTACAATCTTTTTCAAGAAAATTCGAATACTACTCTTAGTAAAACCAAAGTATGTGTGAATGAAAAAATGCAAACAAGTTTATCCAAACAAGTCCGTCAACACAAAGTAAGACATATTCGTCTTCAGAACTCCAACTCTTTCCTTGAAAGACATATGACAGCACTGTCCTCTACCATACAAAACTCCTTACCGTATATAGACCCTACTTTATCACCTTGCCTTTCATCATGCTGTGCTTTTTAACATTCTACAGATAATAACTGCTTTTTTAGCTCCTCTTCTTCCTTCTCCCGTTCCCTCTCTTATTAAAAGCTGTCTTTTCTTTCTTTTTATCCGAATAACGTCTACTCTTCCTTACCTTCCGGTCTATTCCTATAAGGTTCGTCCCACTTGCTTCTGCATAGATCTCAATTTCACCATCATACCTGTACCCGCTAGTCTTTCTTCCTCTCTACACAGGCACTTTTCTTCAATTCCCTCTCTATTAGTTAAGTCTTCCTCGATCCATATCCCTGAGTTTTTAAGCTTACCTTGCGCTTCCCTGATTTCAGCTTTGCTGACCATCTGCTCAAATTCCAGCAATAGACCTTGTCAATTTTTTAGGAAATTTTAATCGTTGCCATCCTTTGTGTACGATTCGATGACCTTTCTTCCACGTTCAACACTTTGCAGTCTTCACCGCTTACCCTTATTCCTTCTAGATTCCTTATCTCCGATTTTGCGTCCTACTTCTCCACCAGCCACTCCTTCTGTGTTGAAGCTATCGACGGATTCCTTCACGTACTTTCGTCGTTCTTGGTCTGACAGCTCGCATATTTTTTCTTCGCTTTTTCTGTTTTCCCCTCTGACTGCTTGTCCTTTTCCTTTGATACCGTTTCCTCTGAACATCTCTTCCAAATTTTCACCCGGAGGCTAAGCTCCTATATGCTCTGCCACATCTCTTCCACTACCATCATCAAGATCTCCTTTTCGTCCGGTTATCCAAGCGAACACATTCCTTCTTCTTGTTTTATTGCCCTCTTATCAATTTTCATCAAGCCTCCATTTTATTCTTTCTCTCCGTACAGTTATTTCTTAATCCGCTGTTGTTAAAAATACTGCACTGAAAAACCGGTATGGTCTTCAGCAGTATATTCTAGCGCGGCGCCCTAGATTTTTTGGTCGCACACCCTAGAATTCGGTTTTCGCGGCGCACAATATCGGTATGGGCAGGAGACCTATATTAAGCTTAGCTGATGACATGTTACGAAATTTCAGAAGTTAAACTCTTGACAATTTGAGTAAGCACATGTAACTTGGTAGATTTACCTTCAAATACTTGCTGAAATTCTTCCAGTTGTCAATCTATCAATTTTCTTTTCACCCACTCATCCATATTCCAAAGAATAAAACAAAATTAAGAGATCGCAAACAGCTACTTTTCACGACAACGACACAACGAAGTTGTTTCTGAACGTCAAACCGGGTTTGGGTCAGATACCTAGAAAATTTACTTGTCAGGGAAAAGAGAATAGGCAGCATCCTGATACCATTACAGCTAAAAAAGGTTTAGCTGGGACAGCCATATCGGGTTTTCAGTGTGTCATTCTAGCACTTCGTTCCGCTATTCCTTGTCAGCTGTGATTTCTCGCTCAGGTACGTCCCCTATCCTTAACTCTCGCACGTGTCGTTTCTACAGATCTTCACTCTTTTCCTCACACCTTCACATAACTCCTACCCTTAATGCTGCCTTCGTTCAGCCAAATTACATTCCTAAACTCACTCACGTCTACTGGTCTCCAGACGCGAAGTCGAAGTCCAACTTTACCTCTTCTTCAAGTAGATACTAAACTTCCAGGGGGAAGATATCAGGCAAGAAGTTTTTTATGAGAATACCAAATTCTGGCATGTTAGAGCACGTGATACGTAGAAATAAGATAAGATTTTTGTACAGGTTTCGACAGATGATGGAGGAAAGAGCATAAAAGGGAATACTGAAAACCAGCAAAGCGCGGTTCCCACAGCTTGCTTCTAGCTCAGCTGCTCTCCTGACACTCTCATGCGTGCGAATACGGCAATCACCTCTCCTCCTCATACAGACGCCCAAATATATAAACGACAGCTGTATCAATGAAGCAAACACCCAACCAGAGCGAATGTTTACAACAAAAATTTGACAAGGGTTATTCAAACGTGTGACATGTTCCGTGACTGGTAGATTTTTTCGAAAGAAAAAAGATATTTTTCGAAATCTATCAACTAAACTTAAATCGTGTGAAGGTCTAGAAAACTCATGGAAAAAATCTTTAATCTACAAATGTCCAAACATGACCGCTACTTTTGCTAATGATTTCCTAGATCATGACACAAGTTTCAGAATAATTTCTACTAGAGGTCACTCGACGTAAACTTTTATACTATTTCTGACTCTTCAATTTTTGAATCTCTGAAATTTTTGTTTTCCGTGCTATCGTGTTTCAAAGTAATCAGTGATTTTCAGTGATGCTCTTCAGCCCTATAGATCATTTCTGATGGTAGTATAAACTCGATAAGGTTTTTCAAATTTCGATTATTCCATACTGTTCGTGAGACTTAAGTCAAACCAAATATGAAAATGGAAATCTAATGGAGATCTCACGGCTCAATTCGTCCGTCATTCTTCAATAAAAAAATGCTTCTTTCATGAGAATCGTTCTGGAATATTGATATCAAGGAACATTTGGTGGTTTCGGCAGACAAGAAATATCCATTAATCAATTTTCCTATCGAATAAAATTCTCAACAAGACATCATTCGCTGATTTTCGACATCCTTAGAAGAACTGGAATTACCAATTTTCATCGGGTTACCATCATGCAGTAGTTGCCGTCAGATGTTCAATTTTCCAACATTTGGTCGAGTTGTCGATGTGGATTTTTACTAGCCATTATTTCATTGTGTGAGATTTAAAAAAAAAAGTGAAATATTCTATTTCATTTTGCGCTACAAGGAATATTTTATCTTATATTTACTACCGCAATTCGAACCTTCCTGAGTAGATACCAATTATCATGTAAGTAAGTTGCCAATTATGTGAGGGTCATAATCTTTTCAATATAACATAATTCTTATGTCAGAAACTTTTGTCGTTTACTGTAATTTTCTTCCAGAATTTAATCACGACTTTTGTTGAGCGTATGGCACATTGGAAAGAAGTAGAATAATGAAAGAAGACTGGAACGCTTTAGTATCTGCGAGTTCCCTGGAAGACACTCTCACGTTAAACTTTTTCTCTTCCAGAACTACTTTGGAAACTTTCAAAATTTCACACCTCTAGCTCTCAGTTACCTACAATCGACGTTTCCTCTTCACTGAGCCTCACTCAAACTAGAAGCCTTCTATGAAACTCAGGAAAATGTTTCCTGAGTCTTCCCACCAATTTTTGATCTTCTTAAGGGAATTATAGCAAGGGGTTACAGTAGAACACTGTGCGTATACTAATTATCTTCTCGCTAGAAACAAAGATTGGTAATTTCATATTAAAGCGGCATAATATTATGCGTGAGACATGATTAAGTATCGTTCTCTCAAATTAATTTTCATATATTCAAAAACTATGAACGAATGCATTTTCGCATGCATGACTTCATAAAAAAACGGGAAAATTTCGAATTTTATAGGAAATAAAATTAGCTCTTGGTTGAGTCTGATCTCAAATTTTGCGTTATTTCTGGGCTTTCCTCTCTTGGGAAATCAATTTCTATGGGACTATGACTTTCTTCCATGATAAATGTCATCAACTATTAATTTACCAATTGAGAGGTTTAAGAATTGAGTTAACTATTCATTTGATTTTTACTTTCTTCAATAACTGTATAGTCCTACTTTTTCAGATAGTAGTTTATTTTTATTATTATACCATTAAGCCAAATCCTTTCCGAGGTAAGCGTAACTCGTCTGGTTCTAGCCTCGTTGTTTTACTGGAAAATAGAGAATTGATATGGAAAGATTTGAAAGTGGAATTGTCATGGGAAATTTCGGGCAAGGGATGTGTATGAGAAGGAGGCAAGGATAGGTATTAGATCAGTCGCAGAATTCATTGCGTGTTCTTTGTGAACAGAAAAAAACTGGTTTCATTTTCGATCTTGATTTTCGGATCTAAAAGCTATGCTTGGAACGCGGCATTTTTAGTAAACAGAGGCTTCAATTGATTTGTTAAGCAGAATGAATATACACGAGGCTACTTTGGCAACGTGAGAGGTAAGACCTGATAAAAAACAATACACAGGATAAGTAAGTCCAGCCTGTTTCTGCTTTCGAACGATACACTCGTCCTGTGCAACATCGCTCTGACACGGGTCGCTTTCTGATCTCTCTAGCAAACACCCCGTACAAAGAGTTCTGTGAAGCCATTAGAATACCAGTTAGTATCCAAAATCGTTCGTTCCAGGCTTTACACTTTTCCTTATACACAATTGCTCTCCAAACATCCCTACCCTAGCATACATCTCTTGCTTCTTTCACATCTATTCATCTCTTCATACAAGCTCTCGTATTTCTACGGTTCTTATATTCCTCCTCTTAAGGGGCTCATTTACACATTCTATCCATTCCTTCTTTGGTCTGCCTCTGAGTGCGCTACCATTCGCTCTACCTAGATACACTTGCTTTGTTAACCGTTTTTCATCCATTCTCTCAACGTGACCAAACCATCTCAGAAAATTTCTTCCACTCTTTCCATACAGTGTTTCCTCTACACCACATTCTTTGAGAACCCACTCATAACTTACATTATCTATTAGCGTTTTATCGCACATATCACGCAAATATTACATCCTGATAGCGTTGAGTTTTCTCTTGTTCTTTTCTTGATATGTCCAGGTCTCGCTACCGTACAGGACAGTTGGTGCTAGCACCGAATCATGCATAACAATTTTAGTTTATGTGTTACATTTTCACTTCTAGTAATACCCCATACACTGCTGATGATCTTTCCACCCTCATTAATACGTCTGGAAATCTCAAATATTTATATCGATCTTCGGAAAATGGTTTGAGAAAAAGTGAATAACATGGATTGATAAATGTGAAATGAGACTCCCCATTTCAAGACTGTTTCCGATTTTCAGTTATAATTTTTTTTCCACTTCTATTGCTCATGCCTCCTTGCAATTTACGGATTTCGAATTTCCTCTCCACTGAGAGGATTTAAATGATTACAGGCCTGAGTCTCATCGAATTCGAATTGAGGGGAATAACAGGTATTAAAGGCATCACTTTATGATCCTCGTAGAAGAATCGATGCTTCAGTCTTTGACGGCAAAAAGTAGAATAAGAGCAGAGAAGTTCTCGATTAGATAATTCGGATCGATTGACATGGCATTGTTCTGCGCTGCTGCAGTAGGTGAAGCCATTTACGGTTTATTGCAGACAGAATTCTATTTCAATTCGACGATTTAATTATTTTCTGCTGCTTGCACCAGCTATACTGCTATACCGCGGATGATGATTAATCTTCCTCGCCCTTGATGATACCGGAGCGAAGCAATGTCCACATCTGGGTCATTCGCGTGAACTATGTCCCTCTATCGAATTAACTACGAACTTGGATTAATTAACTAATCTTTAACTGTAATTCGTCTTTTTTTCTACAAAATTTTGTCTCCACAAAATTAATCTCTTAAAACTCAGAAGTTCGTTAGAGAAAAATTTATTTCCTTCCAATGATTATAAATATTTTCAATCTTTATCAATATCGTAGACTTAGCTGATTCAACTGTGGAATTCGAAATTTTTCTCTTCTTGATGCAAACGATATATTATGTCAAGAAGTTATCATTTTCATAATTCCTTAAATTTGAGGTCACATTGGCATAGCTACGTTTGCACACAAGCTATGGAGAATTCGCATGTGTGTAGTATATGTGCGTGTGCGCAAATTATGCGTATTTGCGCAGATAATGCGCAATCACGGAAAGCAGCTCCTTCTGGAACTAAACAGACGTTGAAGCTACTCTAAAATACTCTATTATAATGTTCATAATTTGTCTGATACTGCTGGCTTCCATCGGAGAAGAGTTAAGATTCGATTTACAGCTGCGGTTTCACGGTGTTTTTTGTCCGTCACAGGTTATCTCCAGTTTTGAATTTGGACTGCATTGATCGGTTAGAGGGGCGAGGCCAGTGTTCGCGCGCTCTCCTACTCATGGCTAGCGGTAGCCCTTCTATGGTCGAGCCAGTTGATCCATTCACATTCTTAACTTATTACTTATACTCCTTTTGAAACGATACTTTCTCTTATTCATCTCTCATTTTAACTAAACGAACGTTCACGATTTGTCGAATTTCCAACATATTTTGATTATTAAACCTTATAATAATCCATTGAATTCACTTTCCATTCTGTTCTCTTCCAACATGTTCACTTTAGCCTATTTTTCAACATCCGCAACTTTAATTCCTCCACTTTACGCTTCTTTGAAACTCTTGCTTTATTACTGCTACTATTTTTCCCACGCAGCGTTTTTGTTCTACTTTCCCCGTATAATAATCATCCCAGTTACCTTATCTTCCCTTTATTCGCCCTTCGCTCCCCAATTCACTACGTCCACACGCAACGGTCATTAAAAATACTCTAGCTATTATTTCAGTGTCTGGACATCTTAATTGACGAATGTTATTTTTTTAGGGAAGGTATATATAAGGTGAAGTTCCTTCACGCTCTTGAAAAATTAAGAATATCTACTGAAGCTGTCGAAAACGATTTTGCTACTTCAGGTATATGAATATCAGATTTAGTCGCGAAGGAATGGAGAATATTCCGAAATCATACAAATTTGTTAGTAATCATATGACTCTGTGCCTGGTTATTTTTCCTATTAGAATATTTTTAAACATTTTTGTTGCTCTCTCTTTAATGGTTCAAACAACTTCCATTCCTTTACATCCATACTACATCGATTTAAAATGGCTTTTTCTATGTTTCTGTTCAATACGATACATCTTATTCCTTATCTTCCAAATCATGACGTGTTGAAGGAATGGGAAGAACGAGTGATTGAGTAGTTTGAGCAGATGAGCGAATGAGGGGCGAACAAAACAAAGGATGCGTAGCCTTATCTTATTTTTCTTGTTTAATCTCTGCAGATTTTTCTACATCCTTTATCAATCTTCCTCTTGTCCCTCTATTCATAACTTTCGAAACATGCTAATGTCATTCTTTTCTGCCTACATACCTTCTATACAAAAATTTATTTAATGCTTTCATGTCTCACCCTCTCATCCATATATTCTTCATTGTTTCTTCTCATCCTTCTTCCAATAATTATTGGAATTCCTTCCTTTCAATTGTTTTTCTATTCGCCATTAAGCTATTCTTTCTCAATATTTTCCGCAAAATGCATTAAATGCCACCATCCCCTCGTTTGATTAAACTAAGACACTTTACCTAATTAATTTTATTAATTATTTCACCTCTTTATCTCAGTATCTATCCTGTATTTCTTCCTTTCCTTTTCCCAAAACTTATTACCTTCGTTTCATCAACCTTGGACCTCAGGTTTTCCCATCCAAGTATTTTTTTAATCCTGTAACTAGACCGCGATACCCTTTTCTGTTTGCGTCAATATCTTTATATTATCTACATAGGCGAGCGGATATATACATTTCCTCCGAACCATACTTGACCCTATCTTTTTCTCTCCATCTCCTCTTTACCTCTTATCTTCCTTCATTTCCTTTATCTCTATGGATTCATCCTTTTTCCTGTTGCACGCGTGATATGTAAATAAGAAAGGATGTGATATTCTTACAGGTTTCATAGATGATAGAGAAGAGTGCGCATGACGGGGAGCTAAAGCCCAAAAGGGGGAGCAGCCTCATCACCTGCAGATGGCTCAGAGCTCGGCTGCTCCCCTTCAACTCTCATGCGGACGCTCATGACGACTGTTTCTCTCTTATCTTCATACCTACACTCATATTTATACAATCGACAGCTACATTAATCCAGCAAAGCAGCCAGCTCTTGCGAACGCTCTGTAAAAATTCAACACGAGTTATTCATATCTGCCGTGTGTCTCATGACACGCAAATTAATGACAAAGAGCGCTTTTCTTCCCTATAGACTTCTTCTATATCTTCCGGAGATTTGAAGCAAATGTATCAAATTTCTTCATTCTTCCTCTCCTAAATAAAAAACTGTTCCACACTTTTCCTAATGTAAATCAGTTGTAGGCAGTCTAATGGCAAACGATTCACTATAAAGATCGAAAGACTTTTTAATTCAAATTGATATAATCCCAGCTTGAACTTTTTATATTTGTAACTCTATATTCGTGCCTCGAATGTTTTCAAAGGTTCACTCCAATCCAGAAGAACTCAATCGTTGATTGTATCTCAGAACTGACGAAGAACACAACAGGGCGCAAATTGAGAAACAGCTGGCTCGGCGTGGTGCACGAATGTTTCTCGTTGCAGCGATTACCGGACTTCCGAGTTAAAGCTGGCGGGTTAATTTTACGATAATCTGGATCTCGATCTACCTACAACTTGGAAAGTAAACGCACGATCAATATAGAATAGATTCTCATCAGTTTGCATTACACGCTGTCGGTGAACCTCCAGAATCAGGAAAACAGATCAAAGGCAGGTATCAAATTAAAATTTCGAAGAGAGGTTGCAAAAGAGATAATCCGATAACGCGAAAGCGATGGAATCTACCTCCTCTTCAAAACCTCAAAGAGAATTGCTCGAATGGAATAAGCAAGACCAAAACGAACATCTTTCCGTTATTTGTTCGTTAGACGCAATATATATTCTTGCGATATTCACATTCATTTTGCGTTCACTAAGATCGACAATCACGCGCTTTATGCGTTCTTGGTTTCTCTTGTGGACAAGAATAATTATTATTGCAAAAAAATGTCTGAATCATTGCTAATTTCAGAAATCTGAGATTTTCTAAACATCTCTTTGTTCAGAAGAATAATCTCTCTCGAGTCTCGAAGGCATTGGAAAATCTTAGGAATTTTGCTGAAAACTCATACATATTACTGTAGCGATTCTGGGGAAGGTTGTACAATTATTGGTTGGAATGCTCGTACGAGCTTATAGACATTATGATCACCAGAGCTAGATATTTCAAGTCCACTAAAACAAGCAATGAGGGATATGAGTTGAGAAAGATTCTATATCGACTTGAAGTATGACTATTAGTCGATAATAAATTAGAAGTCTATGAGCTGGTTTGATTATGGATGAGAGAGCAAAACAGCATGCCAAGAAGTACCCATAACAAAGATAGATACTGGTTTCGCTAGTTCATATTCAAAGTATTTCCGATCCTTGAGAAAATTTTTTTTTCCTTATGATCTGATGGCTGGATTGATATACGATGCTTAGAGATGGACAGAGTACTGGGTCGTGTCAAAAACTGAAAACTAATGTTAAGGTTGTAAGATAAATAAGCCTATGTTGACGAGAGGTTGGTTCATTAAGAATTCTTGATTTTAGACATGGAGTGATTCGCACACATACAAAGTTCAGAGACAAAAGCTATTGTGTGGTTTTCCTTGTCGTGGCGCATGACAGACTTAGAGTGTTGGTGAGAGATACATAGATTATTATCAGAGGCTCAGAATGTGGAGCAGATCACTCTCTCATAGTTTCAAAAATGGACTTAGTTCAAGGATGGAGGAGGAGACGAATAAATAAGTTAGAGCAGACGAAATTCGAACATCGGAGAGAAGACTGCAGGTAGCAAAAAAATAATCGATAACGGTGACAATAAATGTGCAGTCGATACACTGGGTAATGATAAGGCTGCTGATATGAATAGTTGCACTTGAGGTAAGGTTCTACAAATTTACTGAAGAAGAACACAGAAGATCTGATATGAATTTATGTTTTTGGGAGGATGTGCCTATTCGCATTTGTTAATTTCCCAAAAGCTCCTAATACAAGATATCGCACTTTCCTATAAAAGTGTAGAGGTAATGGTTAGCTGCTGAGAGCAATAAGCGCATTATTTGATACAGAGTATATATAGAGACGAATATCTGAGTATGGATTTTTTTGTTGAAGGAGTTATCGATCTCGGGGCAGTAAAAGAACATGGACAGGCGTTTGAAGCCGATGCAATTGTTTTGGCAGGTCAAGTGAATGATTTAAGTTTTTTATGGACAAGTTGAATACCAGCATGAAGAGCCTCAATATTTGCATGTAGCATTGCTGTTATTAAAAATACCTAATTATGTATTAATCGAATCAATCGAGAGCGACACATTTTCAACGGAACCAAACGGAATACAAAACTGGAGCGTTTCACTTCGCCTCATAAAGCAAAACAGTGATAACATTAATATGTTCTCTGCCTTTAGTACTTACTGTCACTGATGGAGAAATAAAAACAATTCAAGCGTACTTTACAACAGAGCCTAATATGATACTTGCCATGGGGAACTTTTGCATCTGTATTCACGTATTAAATAACTTGTATGAGGAATGGCATATAGTACACTGTTTTCTTTCAAAGGAGTGGAGAAAGAGTGAGTAAAAGAGAAAGAGGGAAAAGAAAGGGGGGAAAGAAGAGAGAGCAACGGAGAGAAAAAGAGGATGCAAGAAGGAGGGGGAGATTCTAGTCACAGCTCTATAAAACACCTCTTACCACTGACCACTTTAAGTTCTCAAGCAGCGCCACCTGCTGAAATTTGAACGATGAGTGAGAACGCAGTTGAAAGTGACGTGAGGGGGGGGGGGAGTAATATTTTTCAAACCGAATAGACGATGACGCCAACCACACTCATTTCTGTGAATACTTCCGTCTGGTTTTCGACCGTAGCCCCACGTATATCACATATTTATAGCAAGTCACAAGCTAGTGATTTCAGAATCTCGATGGTTTAATTTTCCGGATATCAATGAACTAATGAACGGGAATCACCTAATTTCATTGATGAACTCCGGCAGTTGCACAGTTTCCCAAGATCGGGTTATATTTAGTTTAGTTTCTTATATTTTAAGAATTATTTCGCCTTTTTTTCGTTTGATTTCTATAGGTTTTGGCTGTGCCTTGATCCTCCTGAAGAATCCTGTTTCATCCCAACGAATTTTTCCCACCCTATATAATCCTGTACCATCCTGATTGTGAGAGCGACTTCCAGAAACATTTGGGTCGCCTATTGTCGATTGAAAGTACTCTACCAATTTTAATTTTCCTGACAATTCTATTGCTGTTCCTAAAATACTCCTATCCTTTCGGTTGAACCAGATAACGTATTGATGATTTTTGGAATGCTATTGGGGATCTACTATTGTGATGACCCTTCAACTTATCTACCTCGGAGCGAAATTCAAGAGCCTATTTTTTGAGAAGGTTAACTGTTGATCCCTGGCAATGCGAGTGGCAATGATTTGAAGAAATCGGGGATTCGATAACTGGGACTTGAACATCATTTTCTTTTTAATTTTCACGAATACTTTTTGGACTGTTATTCAACGAACTATTATTATTGCTTGAGACTATCGAAGGGTCTAACTCTGCAGGGTTTAGAATCCATTGATCCACTAACCTTTTAGCTCTTTCCATATCAATTGGAGTGTTAGGATTCCTAATAAACCTATTTCGCTGGACCATAAG
>WSXT02222620.1:0-16828 GCA_011762715.2 Neuroterus valhalla | reverse complement strand
GGGGGTCTACAATGACTCAGAAATCGCGTGATAAATAAATATATGTAGAAAAGAAAATTCAATTTTTCCAAAGAAATTTCCTTTTTTTTCATTTTCCCATTGGAAGTATCACCAAAAGAGGAAAGAACGGAATCTAAATGCTTGAATATTTATATTTTTGCTATGAATAAAAGATATGTCAAAACGTGAACCATGGTAAATTTTTAAGATAACAATTATTTGGGACTCATATTCTACTCACGTCGTCCTTCAGGCTACGAAAATAATTGCAGAAGATAATTTAGAGTTTCATGGAATAATTAGATAGAGGAATTTTTATACTATTTCCTCAAAATTTTATTATAGCTGATCTTTGTTTCTTTTTTCAGAGCGCCCTCCGGGGTTAGGTGCTTGCAACAATCCACATGCTTTCACTCGCTGGCTAAATGAGGGTTTTGGGCGCTTCTCTTTTCGAATGAGTCGATAAAACTCCACGGCAATAGGTAAGCATTCACACCAATTCAATTTTTTTTTTAACATTTAGGGATCTGAATTAAAATAGTTCGAAGAAAAAACCGAAAGAAGGGAAAAGGGAGTGGAAACGTCTGGCCTTCAATATTTTTTCAAACTCAATAGAAAAAATTAGCATGAAATAAAATCAAAATAAGAATTAAAAAGGTCTTCAGGCGCTTGTTCCAGAAATTAGATACCCTTTCATTTTTTAGGTTTAGAAGGAAATAAGAGTAAAACATTAATTTGGAAAATGAGAAAATTAGTGTAGAATATTTAAATGAAAATAAATAAGCAATTAAAATTCCTCTGGCTGATTTTATGCGGGAATTTATCAAATCCTGATGTGATAAATTACACATTTCATGAAAAAATTATATTATATTGTAACAGATAAAATATAGTTTTCAAACTGTAATAGAACGTTTATTGAATCGGAGAAAATTTCTAAAAAATGAAGTTGGTGATTTGCACGACAGTAGATAATCACAAAAAATGCAGAAATATGTGAAATAGGTATTTATCATTGTATAATTGTATCTGAAAAAGTTAATGTTTTTTATCCATGTAATATTGTACATTTTTTCGTTTCATATATTTCATTTTCATTAGTTTGAAGAAATTTCTAAGAATATTTAATCCAATTTTGATATTTCCAGGGTGCACAGTCTTCTTTCTGAGTTTCCCCTTTTTTCTAGAAATTCCCCGTTTTTCCCCTATTTTCGAAAATCTTCCTTCCCCCTCTTTTTCAAAATAAATGTACGATATTTGTTCAGGTAACACAAATTAATATATTCGTCTACGGCGAGGACCAAAAAATTGTTCATATATTTTTGCTAGATTTGCTCAGATTCTCAAGTACATATGAGTTCTTTTAAAATTCCAAGATGATTATATTTCTTGAAGTTATGATCTAGAAATTATTCCTATAAATCTATATTCCACATAGATTTATAAAATTTGTGAGAAACTTGTAGAAGTTGGATTTGTAATTCAAGATGACTTTGTTCTTCCAGTCTTATGTTGTGAAAAAAAAACAATAAATTATATGCTTCGTGTATGTTTAGAAGATTAACTGAACAAAACATCATAAATTTATAGAAAGGAATAGGAATATAATATTAAAAAAAAAAACATTTTTTTTCTCTTCTAGATGTAAGAATTAATGTTCGATCTTTCCCCTTCTTCCTCTTTTTCTTGAAAAAATCACCCTATATCCCCATTTTTTGAGCTCATTCAACGCTGTGCACCCTGTATTTTCTGTTAATGATATTCTGGATTCTGCAACAAAATCATAGATTAAAATGTTGACTTTTATTGACAAGCTTTAAAAATTTAATTCTACTTACACTTTTTCAAATTACCTTTTTTTTTATATCAGAAAAAAATCCTTCATAATTTATTTTACTAAAAGGGACAAGGATACAAAATGTTGATATTTTCATTAATTATATCTACTGATATTTTGCTTACACCATTTTTTTGTGCAATCAAAATTCAATACAATCAAATAAGAGAAATTCAGCAGAATTAGCCAGACTTTGATAATTGTGCATCGGTAAAGAACAATGTTGTCAATGATAATTAGCAATTTCCTTTTCTATAGTATGGTCGAGAAATAACATCGGCACCATCCTCTCTAAAAAGATAGAAAAAGCAAGGCCAAACGGATTGGGAAAAAGCAAGGAAAATTCTTTGGTCAATTCGTGATTCTTCACGAATCGACCTTTGATGGGTCTAAAAAAGTCGTATTGCCATCTACCTTTTGCGGCGCGCTGATAGTTAAAACACCGTCAGACGAAAGGCTTGAGGTAACATTCATCACATCGTGAGTCGATGGCAGAACGTATCTTCGGACAAAGTGTCTTTGGATAAATCCGTGTTCGTCTTGCCTCTCCTCGTGTTTGGCTTCGACAATAACACAGTTGTCCCGCGTCTTCACCGTGATTTCTTCCGGTGAGAATTGCTGAACATCCAAAATCACCTGAAAAGCAAAACAGGATTCAAACGGTACTATCTTTTTCCATCTATTGTTAAAAACAAAGTACGAAAATACTCCATCTATTAAGCGCAACATTTCCAACTATCAATTTTTACCATCGAGAAGAGATTCATTGTCACCGCCGATAGAGAAGCACCAAAAAAACAAACGGGCGATTCGTCGCCCGTTCGGAAACCCTCAATTCAAATCGAAATCT
The DNA here is from genome assembly GCA_011762715.2 of Neuroterus valhalla. Taxonomy (NCBI): domain Eukaryota; kingdom Metazoa; phylum Arthropoda; class Insecta; order Hymenoptera; family Cynipidae; genus Neuroterus; species Neuroterus valhalla. Next base: position 14,141 of record WSXT02222620.1, on the reverse strand, counting down.
TCTAAATTTTAATTTCAATTTGCTGAAAAAAAAAAGAAAGAGGAATAGGACGTATGAACTTTAAAGTGATTTTTCCAATGTAAACAAAGTCATCAATCTAGATTTTTTTTTCGTTCACAAAGAAACCGGAAAGATGTAGTGGTGACGCACACCTACTTGTGTGATAGTATTTTCGCGCCCATGCAAGTAGGTGCGATTTGATTTTTGTTTCGACTCGAGAAGATAGTCTGTGACAAATGAGTTTCTTGAAAAACTTCGCGACGTTCATCCCCTTTCAGAAAGTTCTCTTGATTGTGTCATAAATAATTCCAAGAGTTCTGAAGCTTCTTTATCGAGCGACATTCTGTATATAGGAATCTGATTATAAATTTTCATATAATTCTATTGTTGAGGTTGTAAATTATTTATTTTTTTATATCGTATACACCCCGGAGGTAGAACTACACAACAACGCGCCCCTCAGGGGGCGCGCTGCTGTCGTTCCACTCCCACGATTTCGGTTACCCCCGTCCCTTTTACTAACAATCAATCCTCTTGAGAAGACTGAGCTGAAAATTATGTAGATCTGCCAAGCCCTTTTCTTTGAGACCACTAAAAGGAGGTAAACAAAGAAGATCGAGCTGTGATCCGTAGATACATTTAGAGTTTGCATTAGCCTTTTTTTTTTAATTTGATCTAAAGTCACTGAGAAGTAAGGAGAAGGGCCCTCTCAAAGAGGGGGCTCGGCTAACAGAAGGGAAGAACAAAATGCGATAATTAATAGAAAGAAAAATTAATTACTGCGATAATTGATTGGAATAATTGATTACTGGAATAATTAATTTATTATCGCCATGGCTGTGAGGTTTCTCCATGACCCCTCAAATCACGGGATTTCCGGTGTTTCTTCCGTTTTCTTGTAGCCCCATCGACCCAGAATCTAGGCTTTCGATTTCTGTTTAATTTTTAAGTCTAGGCTACATTTTTTTTCCATTTTTTTTGTCTCACGTTTATGAATTGTCTCACGTTTATGAATACCCAGTGTACGAGTTTTGTAGGGTTTACTTTTTTGGTAGGGTTTTATCTGATTGAATGATCTTGTGTACGTAAGCACAATTTTATAAGAGTTTCTGCGAAAAGAGAGCATTTTGCAGTTGTACATGTAAGCGAATCAGATCCACCAAGTTACTAAGTTACAAGAGGTGTTTAGATCTTTTACCTAATATATTTAAGTGAGCGTTATAATATCCGAGATCATGTTTTAAAGTCGTTTTATCCAGTTTGAATATCTTGTTGAAGAAAGAACTTAGTAATAAGATTTGTAAATAAGGGCACAGAAGAGCAGCATTTAATCTTTTTCTCTTAGATTTATTCTTTCGTAGTTGAGAAGTTTTTGAAACCAATCTCTCATCCCTCCATTTAATCTAGAATAACCTTCTGTTTCTAGATTCTCTTGGTGAAAGTAATTTCTTTCCCCTTTTAAAAAAAGGAGCAGCGACTATTCCATGACTTTCGTGGAAAGTTATGGAATAGTCGCTGTGAATTTGAGAATTTGAGGTAACAAAACCAGAGGATTTAGCCTGTGCCTGTGATTCTTGCATCCTGTTTCTATTAAACAGATTTCCCTCCAGTTAATTCTTTTAAACTTAACTAATTTAAATCTTCTTTTACTATAGCAATTAAATATTGCTTAACTGAAGAACAAGAGAACTGAGAAAAGAATTTCTTTGAGTGCATTGAGAGAAAAAAGGGATGAAGTTTAGCCTCTCGCCCAATCTGACTACCAGTGGCTATAGTTCACAACTACTCCCAACTCTGTGGTAGCGCTGTTGTACTAGATCTAAGCCAAGAAGTATCTTCTTTTTTCTCTCGGTGTGAGAGTGGTTGTGTCAGCCCGTGTCTTTCTCAAGATATCAGATAAGTCCGATATCTTGAGAAAGATTCGAGTGGACCATCAGAGACTAAGACAATCGTCCGAGAAAAGAAAATAGAAACCCAACGAATAAAAAATCATGGGCATTTTTCAATACGATTCACTGAGCAATGCAAGGGTTTATACTAGTCTCAACTACTGATTCTGAACAAACGCACCTAATTTTGCTAGCTCTGTAAGAGCCTCTAGTCAGTTATTTAAATTCTTAGTAATAAAATTTGTAATGGATGAATAGTTCCTTAACAATTTTCTTAATTGACTAGAGATAAAGAAACATATTAGTCTCGGAAGATCCGAGGCGCATTGTATTCCAAAGATTGAAGATGGAAATGGAATCAGTAGGATGTTGAAAGCATGAGAGGTCAGCGAAGCAGATCGTTACCTGAAATTTTTCTTTGTCAGCTTGGATGGTGCTTGCACCTCCAGAATTTTGGCGAACCACATTCCTCCATGGTCGATAGTAGGATGTGTTTCCAAAAACTGGACGTGGCCTTGCCAATGCCAAATTGGAAAAAGTCGAGAAAAGATCATCTCGAGTGAGGCCACTGCCAAAATGCTGGTCCAGCAATCTGCTGGGCCTGTCAAAGTCATCCCACCAGTCACGAAACATCAGTGGTACTGTTGACATCTAAAAAAAACGATGAGTTGTATTTTCCGATGGTTTGCTAGTGATAAGGATATTGTAGTAATGTTAGAAGACCAACTGAAAGATTATGACAATTTTAAGAATTTAGATAAGCTCCTCTGTAGGTTCACGTACTACGGTAAACTCTTAAGGAGGTAAAGTTCTAAGGAATAAAAGTTCTAAGTGGCTAAGTTTTTCTTGAATATGCTTACGTATGCTAAGGCAAACTGTTGATCTTTTGAAATATGGATGTCCCGAGATGAGAATAAAAGTTCTTCCATCTATTAACAAGTTGATGAAATAACATCTCGAATTTTAGCATTCTATGTCTGTAGGTTCGTTCAAAAATCTCAATCATGTTAAATGATAATCATGCTTAATCGCCTCCAATCATGCTTAATCGCCTTCAATCATGTTTAATCAATCTTACATAAATGCTTAATCGCGTTCAATCACACCTTGAGTATACTGTCGTTCATTACACTTTAGCGATCACGCGAATTAGCTTGAAATCCGCACAATGAGAAAACGGCAAGTACCTTTGGGTAATATTGATCTCTGATTTTGATATATTAGCATGCTTGATCCTAAGATCACTTTGTGAGAGATTCTCAAGTTTGATTACTGTAAGGTATCGAAAAAGAACATCAAGATAGCTCAAGGGTGTGATTCCTTAGACGTACAGTAGCATCAACGTACAGGATAAAAAAATAATCGATTGTGCAAATTAAAATCCCTCATAGTAACATCCCTGCAGTAATCAATCGCTGTAGTGCCTGATTCACATAGATCACGTTTCTATCTTCAATGGGTGTTAGGGTATACAAGAATTTCCAGGGAAGAGTCGTCACTTACAATAATGATAATAACTATGATAAAGCAATCGCCCCTACAATAATTACGTTAATAAATACGATAATAATCATCAAAAGCGTACAATAAGTGATGCTTAAAGCTTAAACTAAGAACAAAATCTAAGATCAAACAGATTGGAATAAAAGGGTAAGAGTACAAAACAGGGAAGGAATGAAAGGAAAAAGGTGAAATGAAAAGGAGATTATTCATGTCTTGAGTGAAGTAGGCTAAGTTAGATGTTTTAAGGTATTTACAGTTGTTGTCAGGTATAATCCAGAGGAAATACACTCATACGTACATGGAAAGGTGGACGTCAATTTTTAAAATCTGAAGAAGTTAACGATCTTGTGGTTGAAGCTCGACTGACCAAAAATATCTCAAGTGAGCCTAAATAGTCCCGAGAAACGGGGACGTAAGACGCCTCCGTAGATACGGAAAGTTTTGTGCTTACTCCTTGCCCGAAAATATCTTTCTGCGTCAAATATCAAACTTTGCATTGCTGGTAACTTATGAATCGTGAGCGGCGCGAATTAAACTTTTCAAGCTCGAGACGAATGTACTTTGAAAGAATAAACTGATTACAAATATTTGTATTAAAATGTTTTAGAAATCTATCTTATAATCGTTCTTATTGACATACTCTTTGTATCATACTATCAGCACCACCATTCAAAGATACTTTTTAAAAACTCCAAAAGCGTAACAACTCCTTCAAGCAGAATCATTTTCATTTCTATAAGATCGTAAAGACTTAAAAGAATTAATCTAGTTTAAGGTATAATGTAAAAAAGGGAAAGAAAATGGCTAAGTGCCACCCAAAAAAAAGAGTAGGTTTTAAGTTGATAGCTACGGGATTGTTAGACTTAGATGCTTAAGATTCCCTTCTAAGCTACGTAAAGGTTTTTTGTATGCCATTTTTGCCTCTCATAACCGCCCTTATTCGAATAAAACAAAAATTATTATTGGTAGGTTAACTTACAATTAAGATAGGATTGTAATAACACAGTTTTTAAGATATTTGATAAACAGATACATGATTTGACATTGAAAAAAGGTGCAGGAATTTCTAATGATTCAAATGCTATTGTGTGGCATTATTTAGAGGTACAATGCTAGGTCTTAGGGAGAAAGTGAGAAAAAGTGTCGGATAATATCTTTGATAAAATCGATCAATTTGATATAGATAATAAGATCATGAAAATCAAATTTCTTGTGATTAGAATGCTTCATCGACACTGGATAAAACGGCTATAATAACTTTATACTCCTTCGATGTGAATATGTAACTTGTAGCGAATATTTGCACTGTCGTTAGGACTTCAAAATATTTGTAACTTAGTAACGTCGCTTCTCAATATCTTTGTACTTTGATGGCTAATTATTGTGGTATTAATGCTTGATTTACGTCAACATTGTCATGACACATAATAAAATTCTTGTGCGTGGATTAATCGAAAATATTGTGATGGTTCAAAATGATTAATATTCAAGTTGTAAATCCACCTTCTTGTCAGAAAAAGCTCCATTATAAAGAAAAGCGAAAATTCCATTTCGTAATTATGTAACTCATCAAATTTTCAATTTAACTTCAATTATTATTGATAACATTTATCGGCAAGAGAAGAGCTTTGAAACCAAATAAAAAAACTCTTACACATGTGAAAAAAGTGTTTATAAATAATGATTTCCACACCTTCTTTGGCTTTTAGGTAAAATGCAGATGGCGCAGTGGATTATATTGATATTATTTAGTTTATATTTAATTCATTCAGTTATCTAAATGTGTGGAGAAATTGGTCAGTTTCCTACACAAGCGTGTGTTTTCTTTTACTATTTTTCGAATGCAGGTTGAAAATAGATAAGTATTGTTTACAATATATATTTAGAAAAAAATTTACACATTCATACTGCTTTTGAACTTCGTCACTTCCCTATAGTTTTTACAATGGAAAAAAGTTTTGTGGACGGAAAGTCAAATTTTAATTCCTATTGACTACGAGGTAACTTATAAATCTCCAATTCTGGTGTTTGTTGTAACAGCTCCACGTCTTGTAGAGTTGATATGCCTTTTTCCTGTAATGCAAATTCATTATTTATTTTCATGTTTTAATGAGTTAAAATAAAATTATCTGTGAATTGAGTTTCCATTCTAATAATGAAGAATTTAAATTTCAGAACTGTAAGGTAATAACAAAAATTGGCTCGAGATTTGAATCCCGATTGTTGGTTGTTCGAAAAAAAAATAATACACTTTTATTGTTGATTTGGAGTATTACGTACGTAATATTCTTTCCACCTTTCGTAATTCTGCCTCATATGTCCAACCATTTCCGGCATATCGATGAAAACTGTAGAACAATTTGTTGTATTCAATCAAATAATCATTACTGTTAATTAAGTTTAAATTTAAATTCACATACCACTCCATGCTTCAATCATGTCCGTAATTATGTAATCTATAAAGCCTATTTGAGATTTGGGAATGGAACAGGTTGTTCGGTCAAACATGGGCATTACTACTGGCAGTTTCTGGGCCTTTTCTTCGTCAGTCTAAAACAAGTTTGAGATAAATTCAAAATTAATATCATGTGATAGTTTTTGAAGAGTACAACCATTCTTCCGAAGTCAAATGTTTTTATTAATCTTTGAATTGTATAGTTTAATTATCAAATAAATTATTTTTTCTTATTTTATAATACAGAAATTAGAGATACTGCAGAAATAGGTAATTTTTTTCATTTCTTTCAATTTTGTGATTTATTGGCATTTTAAACTTGCGATGCAAGACCTGGTGGCCACCAAGCATACTATTCAAAATGTCTGTATGAGTACCGATAGCAGAGTTTACATGTGCTCTGCGCATTGATCAACTCGAATAATATTTTTTTGAATAAATAGATAACTTTTAACATATTTTAAGTTTCTTGCAATATTTAAAGTGTGAATATAAGTGCACGAAAATGGAACTTTCCACAAAACATAGAAAAGTAAATAATACCAGTGGCTGCTGCCGTGTTGCCAATTGAAACTCGAAAAAAAATAGCAATAGATTTAATTTAGGTTTCCACAAAGTGCTCAAATTTGGAATCGCTCAACATTTAAAACAATGCGAGACAAATAGTATCAGTAGATAAAGGCTCAGAATGGCTAAGAAGGCTGAATCTTGAGGATAAAAATTCTGATGACAAGCCACTTATTCGTGAACATAGAGAAAACAGCAAGTCGATGCACATATTAGATCTGAAAGTTGCTCCACAAATGATCACAAATCCGAATTTGGAACTTTTGAGCCCTCGATCATATTTCTAGATGATATGCAATAAGCCTTCTTGTAAGCTCAGTCCCCCCCTACCCTACCCCGAACAGCCATATTTGTTTTGATGCCGCAGTGCCACTGACCCGCGTTGGTCGTTTTCTTTACCAATAGAGAACCGAGGTTATGTAAGAATTACCTGATTGAAATATTCTTCAGCAATTCTTCTTGTCCATTCGATACACATCCCCAACGGTCGCGTTGGATTTGACACATCTGCACATTTAATCATCATCCTTTTCACTAAGGTTACATTTTCTGGTAATTGAAGTACAGACATGTCTCCGACGTCTGAATAACACTGGAATACACATTTTTTTAAGAAGAATATTATATTTTTGATAGAGAACCAGAATGATTTATTTATCGATTCAAATTATGAGAAAGATAAGACGGGCACTAAGAAAGCAAGCTTTTCGAAATAATAACGTAATAATGGTTGATTTGAATAAAAAAATATAAAATTTACTGTTATTAGCACAAATTAAAAAATATGAATATTAATTTTATGAAATAAGATCTCTATTATTTTTTGATACCTCAGATTGCATATCTCCTCTAGTACTACAAACATTTACAAATTTTGCTAGATGCTCGAAATGTTTAGTCATTTCAGTCGCGAGAATCATATCTATGATATTCTGCCTCACCATTTTGTAATCTTCTCTCTCTAGATTCTAAAACTCAGCAGAAACAAATTATAAACAGATTCATTAAACTTCTTTTCATAGAATAATAAATGTAGAAATTAGGATCAAAACGAATTTTTGGAAATGAAGATAAATAACATTATTAAATTTACAGCAAAAATTATAACATTGGGTCTCACCTTGAAAATATTAACATTTTCGTCAGACAACGTTAATTTGAATGTCAGCGATGCATGATGGGACTCCAAAACCGTAAGATCGTTGTACAAAATTGCCAACTTACTATTCGAATTGCAAAGAAACTGACTGCAAAAAAAATTATTAGCCAAAAGTTAGAACAATTTTTTTTATTCTGCTTGTTTACATTTTCCAGATCAAACATTCATTCTTGATCCAACGAAAAGTTTTTTAGATATTTAACATTCTCTTCCTGCTGTACAATTTTGATTGAAATGAATAATTTTTTTTAGTTGCATACCAAATTTTATATTTACCGGAAAAATTTGTCGAAAATTGATATAGGGACGAAATTAATCGTTTGCCTCCACCCAACAGCGATTGGTGAAGACAAAAACATTTGAAAGTGATTGCAACCAATCTTTATGAAATTTTTAATACTTAAGCAGTTTTTTTACGAAAATCAGTAACAGAATAAATTTTTACTATGAAAAAATCGAGTAAATATTACCTGGACTTTCCGGGATGATCAATATCATGAGCAGCAGCCGCCAGGAGAGCTGCTACTTCATCCAAAGGATTTAAAATATGTTTTAATCTATCAGATTTCATATATTTTGCTATTGCTTGTAAAACATCAGCTGCGTGGGAAGAATTATGGTAACTATTCTCTGACCTATAATTGGCTTCTATTACCGTTAACCAATTTTGCAAAGTCTTTTCGTCACAACCAAGTTCAGCTGTTACCTGATACTGATTCATTATAGTTAATCCTAAGAAAACCAGAGGTCTGAAATCAAATATAAGAAAAAAACAGTGACTTCATGAAAAGTGCAAAAGAATGTCATGTTCGATTATTTGCAGGTTTGATGTGGTAAAAAAAGTTAGGGCAAACTCTCCACAGTGAATAACTTCATACAGTGGATTTTTGTAGAAAAAAAGCAAAATGACAAAAGTAAACTTAATTTACAGATTTCTTATGAATACTAATGACAAAAATACATCTTGAAACGGGATTTCATGCTCTCATAAATTAAAATGAACAGAAATATAGTTTTCAACAACATGAACCAACTTTATCGTGTACGTCAGTAATTTTTTCAAAGTAAATAAAATATTCCCAGAAAGATTTCGTTTAATAATATAAGTTCCTTGGTCTTCGAACTGAAATACTTTCAACCATAGAATCATATATTCTATCTCAGATTATTGTTCTAAGCATATTTCATGACACTCTTTACTTTCCTGGTTTGAATATCAGCGACATTCCCACCGTGGATTTTTAGTAAAAAATGATAGAGATTATTTAAACTCATAGGTTGGTAAATGCTCCATGGCAGAATCAGCTGATGACCATGTCAATTTTTATAGATATTTCCTAGTTACTTGTAACGCGGAGTGACGGCGCTGGCTGTACTTTTAGGCCGCTAGTTTGTAAAATACATAGGAAAAGTGTCAACAGTGTTAATTTTTAAAGCACATAAACGGAAGTATCCGTTTTTCCTGTACTTGGAAATCAAAATTCTATGTTTTGAGACGTTGAATTCCTCGAGATTATATTGAATTAACGCTATTCATGGGACATAAGTATACAAAAAATCGTACCGTAAAAATACGAGAAATGGCAACTTTCTTTTTATGAATTCGAGATTCATTATCATTTGATTTGAAGAATGTTACGTTCCTTAGTCTGATTTTGAGAATTTTTTAATATATGTATGAGGTAAATGCACTAGTAGTCGTCACCTTAAGCTGAATTGGAAATCAAAAATGCTTATAATTGTATTTGAAACACAATTAATATGGTCACAAAGAGCCTAACCGACTAGAGAAGGTTTAAAAAAGCCTAATTTTTATCACTTGACGTGATAATTGATTTCAGTCAATTTTTATTCACTATTAAAATTCGAATTATGAAAATGCGTTAGTTATCATCAGGCATGTAAACTTGTATTACCACAAAAAAATTTACTAATTTGATCAAAGGTTACCTAAAATCACATTTTTTATCACACCGGGCAAGAGCAAATCTTGTTTCACAAAAAATACTGCGCCACCTGACTATATCTAATGCAGTGACGATAACCAGTGCATTTACCTTATCTAAGTATACTCTAGGAGAGCAAGTATTTTCATTTTTTTCCATTTTAAGGAGAACCTTTTGCATAGTCGTGGCTCTGTGAATTTTTTTTATGTGACTGCAACTTGAATTCCTAAAATTCGACAATGTGCATATAATTTTTTTGAAATAAATATATAATTATGTATCTAGATAATTGAAATACATGAATAATTATGTACTTTGATAATATTTAATTTTTACTACTCGAATATTGTTTACAAATACACTTTTTAATTTTCCAACTGTATAATATCTATTTATTCTATGAATCCTATTATTTATAATAAAAAATGTAATGCGTATTCCGCAAATTTTTATAACATCATTAATTTGTATAGATGTTTTCATTTTTGAAAGGTTTAACATAATTCAATTGAAATCTACTATTTTTATAGTTTACGATATTTGCATATGTCGATGCTATAAACTTGATATTTTTGTAGAATTATTGAATGTATTCTATGAGAAGAGTATTCGTATATAGTCATAAAAATAATTCTTTCTCCACTTTTTCTTAGGACCGATTAATTTATTGGATATTTGAAATATTACCAAATATTTTTTCTAGATAAATATATGCTAAAACGTGTTTTTAATAATTAAAATTATTCAAATCTAAATTTTCCTCATGCTATAGAATAATTATCGGCCTAAAAGTACAGCCAGCGCCGCCACGCGGTTCTATAGGAGTGCCACCCGCCTGGGTGTGATTGATGAAAATCCTAACCTCAAATATAAACTGTCCATTGTAAGATGTATCTTGAAATATGAGCAAAATAACTGACATTATATTTTTGCTAATTTTATTCCAAATAGTGATTTATTCAAAATATTAACAAAAACTTTTTACGGGCTCAAAAAAAAAAAAAAAAGAAATCGAATATAATTTAAAGAATAGTAACTAGAAAGTACAAAATAACGAATATAATTATGAAAGTTTCGACAAAAAATTGATATTTCTAGAATGCCTACTTATTATTTACACAAAAAATTCATGTTTAAATCTCGCTTTTTTTTTGTCAATGCCACGGCCATTTAACCAATAAACACTGATGACATTCAAATTGATTCTTCATGACGAAATATATTCTTCTTTCTGCTTGCTGAGTCAACCACGGTGTCGCCTTCGAAAAAGCGAGATTTGAACAATCATTTTTTCGTGTGTAAATAATAAGTAGGCATTCTTAAAATATTGATTTGCAGTCTAAACTGTCATAATTAAATTCACTATTTTCTGCTTTCTAATTACTATTGTTCAAATCATTTTTTATTTATATTTTTTTTGGGAGTCAGTCTTTTTTTAATAAAAATTTCTCTATTTTAATCTTCTTAGTTCTTTGAATGAAGGTACCGTTTATTTGATTTCTTTCTATTATTTTCAAGTGAACATGTTTCCATAAAGTACCAAAATTTGGCAGTGGTACTGTTACAGTGAAAAATCTTGCTGGAAAAAGCATTGTTATTGATAAACGTTCCGAATGGTTAAAACGACTCAAGATTCAAGATATTGATCAACAAATAATACAAGTTTGCTCTCTGCATTTCAGCATTGATGATTATGTATTTCCTGGTTTTTTTTTAAACGGTTATTACGTGATTATTATATAGAGTTATTATCATGATCATTTAATAAAATCTATGGCTCGTGCCAGCTTTGCAAGTGTAATCCATGACAGTGACAGACACTTGTTTATTGATCTCACTGTTGTTATTATTATCAAGAATTATTGCTCTTTCACCTTCGATCATGTTTCTGGAAGACGGCGTTGCAACAACATACTCACAAAATGTTTATAGAGAGAGTAGCAACATTTTTATCAGATTCAAATTATACTTTACTTGAATAAACGTGTTGAGACTAATGCTAATCATATGCATGCCGAATCCCATAGGAAGCCATGTTTGTTTTGTTACAGCAGCGCCTCTTTGCCCGCTGTGGATGTTTTCTTTGCTAATTGAATTGGTCTGCAGCCATTTTATAGACATGCGCGGACACACATTTTTTTTCTAATTTAAACTAATAAACTAAAGTTTGATAAAGAAATGGTATCAAGACTTTTGTAATAATTTTTTACGTAGAATCGATTGGTCAAGTTATTTTAAAGAAATGATAATATTTAGGGTAATTTGTTTGAATATTTTCATACAAGCTTTTGCAAACGACTTGAAAATTAAATGGAACCAACCTCAATAAAATCGGTTCAGCCATTCCAGAGAATTGCGCGAACATACATAAAAAAAAGAACATTCAGGTCAAATACAGAACCTCCTCCTTTTTGAAGTTGGTACAAAAAAGCCAAACTTATTAATAAATTGAATACACATGCAGATAGAAAAAAAATTGAAAAACACGCAAACCTCATGCCAGACAAAACCTCCAATTTGAAAATATCGAAATCCCAGTCCATACACATATCTAGTAATTCGTCAATTTCGTGGGGAGCTCGTAAGGTTTTTGCTTGTGCCTTGATATTTCCATGAGAAAAAAGCTTCGTTGTCGATAATCTGCCAGTAGAATCATTTGATGATCTTCGAGAGTCTCTATAGTGAGGTGCCTTGAAATCAATCCGAAACAAATTTCGTTTAACATTTTTTTTTAAATATAAAAAATACTAGAATTGTATTGATTAATCTATGACAACGCAATTCATGAATGTTATGAGCAAAAAATTTTAATTCACTCAAGATTGAAAACATTTTGTCTTGAATCATACCTACAAAAAATCTTTTTCTGCTATGCAATTTTAAATTTCCACGAACACAAATTTTTTTACATTATTTTCAGAAATAAATCACTGATTAGGGCCCACAACAGAGGCCGACGCGACTGAGTCAATGGCAAATTGATTTCAATTCTTTTGTGACCCTAAAGCCAATTTTACCATTAACATACAAATGATAATAAAAATTTCGTTTTTTCTGCACTGTTAGAGAATAAGGTTGAAATAAGGAAAGGATAGTAACTGATAACGAACATAATCACTCGTACAGAAATCAAAGCTCCAATCAAGTCTGAAGTTACAGGATCATAAACAAATTTTGTATCTTCCTTCATAACTGGTGCATATAATTCGGTACTTCTGAGTGTCTCCATTGCCTGCAACAAAAAAATCAAATAACAATCCAACTTTGAAAATTTGAATGTTGAAAAAAATAGTAACTTAGTAAAATAGTTTCTAAATATTTTGTTTTCAAGTTTAGCTTTTTGAGCAATATCCTCTTGGGATTGTGCCAAAATGCTCTCAATAAATTTGTGGAGTTTATTTTATAGACTAAATTTAAAATACAGAAGACTTCCGTTTAGCTGAATTCGGGGGAAATTCCCACCACTGTCCCTCTCCGCATGGGTTCTTCTAGAGGTGACTTTTAATAGGCTGCTACCGTCGGTTGCCATGTCTACTCGAGAGTACTGGGGGTAGAGGGGGCCGCTCTTGTTCAGCTAAACGAGCGTGGAAGCGTTCAGGTAAATGGAAGTTCAGCTAAACGAGAGTTCAGCTAAACGAAAGTTTTCTGTATTATACTTTCGATTTGAATTCCATGTTACTAAAATTCATAGAACTTTTTCGTAAATAAAAAATCCAATTTGCTTGTCATGTTCACGTACTTTGTCTATTTGCATAGCGACTTCTGGATTCGTTGCTTCTGACATGGCATTGTTTAGTAGAATCATGACTTTTGTGATTGGTGCTTCAAGATTCAATTTTGCCAAACTACCTCGCCTCTGTGCTGTTAAGTATTGAAACATGCATGTTCAAGTGCATTTTAATTATTATAATTGAAATCATTATGTGTACTGTTCAATAATATACGTAATGTGCACACAAAAAAAAACAATGTTTTATATTAGGAGCGATGATTGGTAATAAGAACGATAGTAATTTTAATATAAGAGAATGTAAAATATAAAAAGAAATCAAGCACTATTTAATCAATCCGAAATTTAATTCAGAAATAAAATTTTACTGTCGCTTCCGAGAGATCTGCAGTCGAAAGAGCCTCTTCTTAAGGAATGGAAACTTCCTCTAGCATTTTGTTGAGATCCCATGTGTGTTGATGCTAATCCTAAATTTTCCAACAAATATGTTGTGTCATGCACGTAGATGTAATGGGTTGGTTTTCTGAAACACACATTTTAGTTTGGTAGCAATCAATACAAAGTTACAATAAATGATCAAAATATAAAGAAAGTTTTTTTGTAGAGTGATGCCGTAAATAAATAGAGAGCCTATCTTTAATACACAGTTTTCTTTTATATACTAAGAATATTGAAAAAAGAGAACTAAAAACTGTAGAAAGAGAAATGAAACAAATGAGTGTCCGGGTAGCATAACGGCCTTAGCGCGTGAACTCGTCAGTCTAGTAGGCAAGGGAGGGGATAACGCGTTGCTACGAGCCATCTTGATTGGACAAAACATGGAGAATAGACATAAGGAGATCAAACTAGTGGAACTAAAAATGAGCACTTTCCTGTTGCCAGAAGTTTGAGA
>WSXT02222609.1:0-16828 GCA_011762715.2 Neuroterus valhalla | reverse complement strand
TTTACGAATGGGTCTTTCTGTCTGTATATCTGTATGTCTGTCTGTTACCACGATAACTTTCGAAAAAACTAATCGATTTGATTGGCCTTTGGTACATTTTCTTAGTGTCAGAAACTAAAGGTCAAGTTCGTTACCCAGTCATTTTGGAAAAAAATCCATAAAGTTAGAGCATTTTTAAAATTTTTTAGACCATTTTTTTTGAGACTGAAAAATTGTAAGTAACTTTTTATGTAGTGAGTAATAAGCGGAACAATTTATCCTCGTGATGTTTTTTAATGAAAACAAAATTGTCAGAGTTATGTCATTTTCAAAATTCCAAAATTGAAAAAAAATGAGAATTTTTAACCACACAACGAAATATATGAAAAGATGGTAAAAGAGAAAAGATGTTTCTTTTTGGGAGCCCTACAAGATGGTCTTTACAACTTTTTGATTTTTCTCATTAAAACGAATTTTGGTCGCTCGAAAAAAAATGGAAAATAGAAATTTTCATTCTTTGTTCAAACTAAACAAGGTACGGGGAAATATGAATGAACGAAAATTGTGCACCAAGAAAAAATCTACAAATTTTGTGAAATTAACTTTTTGATAGGACAACTAGTTCTTGCTTTATCAGACAAAAAAAACATATTAAAAAGGAAAAAATTGAACTTTCGGACGATCGTCCAAAGCTTAGGGAAAAACAAATGGACACAAGTTCTTTACCAGGAAAATATCTTTGAATGTGTTATCAATCTTTTTTAAACAGAATATGCGGTTTCCATTTCAAACAGGAAAAATTACTATAAAAATGAAATACTGAACTTTTTGAAAAAACGACGACAATCGAGGACATTTTTGATCAAAAATTCATATTTTAGGTTTGAAAATTCAACTATTTTTTCTGAAGATACAACCATTTCTAGTGGAAAATTCGATTGCTCTTTTGAACATTCATAATAATGGTTCAAAAATTCAACTGTTCTGCAGATAAATAATCTGCCTTTTTCTTGAAAATTTTAGAATTCGAGTAAAATTTTTTTCTTCTTGAGTAACAAATACTTTTTTGTGTGAAATCGAACTTTTTCGTTGAAAATTCAACTATTGCGTCGAAGGATCCAACTATTCAATCGGGAAGGACTTTTTCATTGATAATTTATATTTTGGGTTGAGAATTCAACTTTTTTTCGATTGTTTTGTTAAAAAATATATTCACGGTTTAAACAGTCAACTGTCTGCTTTATTTATTTATTCTTTGTTCATTAATTTATCCATTTAATTTTTTTATTTTTTCTTCGACACAAAATCATTTCCGTGAAAATGAAGCTCTTCTGCAGAAAATTCAATTATTTCGTTGAAAAGAATTTATTTTGTTAGGAGTTGGAAACTGTGGATGCAAATTAGCGTCTCCGTTAAAGTCGAATATATTATGTTTGAGAATTCCTTTCCCGGTTATAAATTTAAGTTTTCGGCTTAAAAAGTGAACAAGTTGAATTTCAATTGTATTTAAATTGAAAAATGTTCTTGAACAATATCCAACTGTCCTGTAGAAAGTATCTCACAATTTCAAAAGAAAATATTTTTTCTTATTGTAGAAATTCCTTTTTCTTAGTTGGAAATTCAAAACTTTTTGAAATGCCTTCCCTTTTTCGGAGAATTTGATTTCTTCATCAGAAAAAACACTTGAACAGTTTGAAGTTTAATTGGTCTGCAGATAATTCGTCTTCCTTGTTGAAAATTCAAGATTTTGAGTAATATTTCTTCCTTTTTGGCTTTTGAATATTTTTTGTTGAAAAATTCAACTCCTTCTGTCAAAAACTTATTTATTCTGCTAGAAAACTCCACTTTTGTTGAGAAGGATCTTTTCTGTTGAAAATTCATACATTTTGGTTGGGAATTCAACCATTTCGCATAAAGTTTCAAGGATTTTGTTGAAAACTCATCCTTTTGGATTAAATTTCGGTTTGAGAATTGAATGGTTTTCTAAGAAATGCTTTTTTTTTTTTGTTGAAGATGTAACTATTTGTTTAAATTATTTTTTTTGTGGCTAAACATTTTTTTCCGTGAGAATAAGACCCAAAGTATGGGACAGAAAAGATCTTCGATAACGTTTTTATAACATTTGAACATTTTTATTGTGGACTTCGGAAGAGCTTCGAAATCACATTTTTTTTCTTAGAAATTCATTTTCAAGGGCCCCTTAGGAAATCTTGCACGAGGGCCCCCGAGACCCTCGCTATGGCGCTGGGCATCTGATTGAGGAAGAAGAAACTTTTTGGTTCAAAATTATATTTTCGGGGTAAAAATTTTAGGATTTTGAAGCGAATTCACATTTTTAATACGAAATTTGCTTTGTTTCATTCCAAATCCAACATTTTTAGAACAAGTTTTGTATTTATATTTTTTGATGAGGAATAATTTTTTATTGGACGAAAATTTGACAATTTGACTAACTGAACTAATAAACAGCTGTTCTTAATGAAAATTAGCCCTCCCGCCCGAGAGATCGATTATTTGGTTGCTTATGCAACCATTTGGTTCAAAATCAATTTTTTTGAATGTATATTTGCAGGTTTAAAAAATTGACCAATTTTGTCAAGAAGCTTTTTCCTTTTCTGAATATTTAACTTTTTTTTTTGAAAATTTATTCATCTTGATGTAAAATTCAACGGTCCTATAAAATTCGTCTTATAAGCTTGAAGATCCAACCTTTTTTCCAATTGAACTGTTTGTGGTAAAGTTAATAGTTCTTTGTTTAGAAGATCGAACATCTGATTGCTAACTCATCTCTTTTACATCTCATAGGATGTCGTTGGATTCATTGTTGAAAATTACATAAAAGCCGTGTCTCATGTGTTTAAAAAAGTGATATAAATAATTTTACGATATGATAAAAAATTGTCCATAAAAAATTAGGTCGAAGATGACTATCAAACAAGAGCTGATAGTTGCAGAAATATAGCCCACCTCCGGAATCAGCATATCTTTCCGTGATCATTTAAATATTGTTGGAACGTGACAATATAAGAATAATATTTTCTTTACTAACAATATAAATTCCCATGTCAAGAAAAGTATAATTTATATCAATCTCAAAATGTGAAAAAATAATACTTGTTTGATTATCAATACTACAAAAAGCAATAGCAATACTTTCCGGGTTCTCCTTCGGAATTCATTCACTTTTTCGGAGGTTTTCCAGGGTAATTTTTCATAAATTTCAGCACACGTGTAGGAATTGCAGGTTCTTTTTGAAAATTCCAGGAAATTTTCAAGTTTTCCATGTTCTGTAACAACTATCAGCATCAACTATCTATCTGTATCTATAACATCCTGAAAATGATCAAGATTAAAAAGAGGAATACTTGAAAGCTTAATTAGAAGACAATAGAGGAATAAATGAAGTTAGTTTAGAATTGGATGAAATGGAAGCATTAAAGACGGGACATTAGGTGCAGATTTCAGTTTCGCAGCTTGAACAATTCGAAGGCCACTTGCTGTGCGTCATCTATCTTTTGAGCGTGGTAGCAAGGAAAGAAGGCATAATTAAATTAAATTAACCCCCACCTTTTTTCCTTGTGTTCACCTGTGAGCTATAGTTGGCAGGCTTTATTTGCGAGCAATTTCTGCCTGCGAAAAAATCTGAAAATAATGCCCTGATATTAATCATTTCCTTCTTCCCGCCCTTCATGGCAACCCTTTTGATCGCCACGAGCTGCTCTTGCTCGCGCTCGTTCCGTATTACGCGAGTAAATATATGCACGCACATATGTGCATGACCGTAGGTAATTACCTGCACCGAGCCATTAGAAAAAACCGCCTGGAAATGGGATATATCTTGCAGAAAAACACTTTGGTATTTGAGGATGTAAGTACTCAAGCAACAAAATAGTTCTTTAACTAAAAAAGATTATAGGATTTATTCTAAGGTTCTTATTTTAGTTATCTTGATCAGTTATAACAGGAGATTCAGTTTACCATACGCGAACTAGAAATCTGCTGCACTGACCGATTTAACCAATCAAATCTTCGAAACATATTTTTCTTAATTCCTCGACCGAAAGTACGTTCCTCCGGCATCGATTATAAGGCAGAAAGTCTTAATTCAGGCATTGATAGAACTACACACGCGCCGTCTGTATGACCCGAAGCAAAAACTTACTTGCGTGTAGTACTTATAACAGAAATATAAAAGCATATTATTTTATGATAAAAAAATAGTATGATAAGTTTCTGAAACAATTGTATCAAAAAATGAATATTAAAATTGTGTAGTACTTATAACAGGAACATAAAAGTATATTTATAAAATTAAAATTATTTCTTTCAAAAATGTGCTTCGCTCGTGCTGCAAATGTCGAGGCGGGCATCAATACATGCTATTATGTACATACATTGTTTATAAAAATATGATTTTGGGCCGTACTTTCGACCGGGTGTAAAGAAAAACAGTACACACCACGAGGGCATAAGTTTGAAAGCTCTGAACTGCGAGATATGATGCCCTCGGCTGTGCCTCGGGCACCATATCACGCAATGCAGGAATCTTAACTTTCTGCCCTTGTAATGCTATATACACTCAGAAAAATGTTTGTTTGAATCCAACAAATTTTGTTTGGATCAAACAAATCATTTCTTTGATTTAGGGTCAAACAAATGTTTGTTTGATTCAAAGAAATTGTTTGTTTGTCCCTATTCATTTGATTCAAACAAATTTTTGGTTGATTTAAACAAATCTTTTGTTTGAATGGAGTAAAGTTCTTGTTTACATTGAATATGGTTTTTTAAAATAAATTATGTATTTTGTTGGAATCAAATAAATGTTTTTTTTTTAATGAAGTAAGTTTCTTGTTTACATTGAATAAATTTTTTTTAATTGAATATAAATTTCATTTGAATCATAAAAATAATAATATTGATTGATGATATTGATATTTCCTGAATCGCGTTATTCATTCGTGTGGTTGATTTTTAGGTAGGGATTTTCAAAAACGTGTGCCTTTTTATTCTCATTTCATGAAAAGCACCCATTTTTCACATGTTTCAAGTAAAAACAAATAAATTATTAATTATTTGAATTGTAAATTTATTAGAAAATTGAATAGCTTCAAGAATACAAGAACAAGAACGTATATATAATAAATGAGAGAGTTCGCAATTAAAAGTACTGGAATTCCACATACATTAATCTCTTAGAATTTATTATAATCTTTTCACGGCCGTCTTTTTGAAATTTTCAAACAAATCATTTTATACCATGATAAAACATCATTGATAAAATAAATATGTAATTGTAAATGTTTTTCATAATACCATTCTTTATTCAAGTTTTACTTTTGTAATACTATCTATAAGATTTTTGAAAACATATAAACTGACTTAGGTCTCATTTAATAAGAATAATCTCAAGTTTTGAAGCTTTCAAAAACGTCGAAAAATAATTTGGAAGATTTCAAGGTATTTTTTTTACTTTGCATGATATATGGTAGGTCGCTAATATAATAATTAGAATTAAATATTTTGCAACGTTAACTACAAATAATAAATTCTGTCGCACAAAAAAGAAAGAAGTCAACAATATTGCTGGGTCATAAGATCAATCACAACATCAATTAAGAAGAATTCATTAACATTTCGCACTCATTTTGTTTTTAACCCTTAAGAATTTCAAACCGTGGCTTCAAGTAACATTAAAAAATTATGAGCATTAACCACGCTGTTACACTTAACCTCAAAATAAATCATTGTTTATGAAAATGATTTATAACATCGATAACTATTTTCGCCAATTACAATTACCGTTAAAATCGTAAAAGCAGAAACACTTATTCTATTTTATGTCTAATATTCTGATCGGATTCTAACTGTTCTTATTTCTAAATTGAAAAAACCATACATCAAAATAATCAGAAATTTACCGGAATTAGACCTTTAGGATTGAATAAGTGTTCCTGCTTCTACGCCTATAACGGTAATTAAAACTGCCAGAAAGGATTATCGATTTTATGAATCTTTGTTTGAAGAAAAATAAGGTTAAAAAGCATCCTTTACGGAAGGCGGAAAAGTTATATACTTATATGCAGATTTTACATACTTTAAAAATCTCTGATTATGTCTAAGGGAAAGCCCCAAGATTCAAGAAGTTCGGAGACAATATTAATTGAGTCCATTTTTCAATGAATTTTTCCAATAAATCAGAACGATCAGAACTATATTTTCGCCTCGTTAGCAACACGGTATCACACAGATTTTAGGTTAGTACTGCCAAGGACCCTGGGGACCACGCCCTGTCAGCAGCGCCTCAGCACGCATCGCGGCACTTTATAGTAATTTTGTGCATTGTATTTTTCAATTGAATCAAATGTATATTTTTATGAATTCGAATAGACAGATTTTAAATAAACATATTCTATGATAAAAACCAATTTTTTGTTTAAATCAAAAAAATTTTACGAAACAAATTATTGGTTTCAATCAATGAGGTAAATATCTTCCATTTCTTAAAATTAAATAAACTTTTTTTAATTGAAGCAAAAAATTTGTTTTTCTCAATAATATGGATTAAAACCAACATTTTTCTGAGTGTACTATTACATCATCTTCCTTTAATTTGCCAAACAAAATATTCTTTGATTCTTGGGAAATAAAGACGATTTCAAAGTTCATTATTATCTATCTTTTTTATTGGAGGATGCCTAATTTCGACATTATTGTGGAGTTATGCTAGTTTATTCAGTAATTGAGTTATAAAATGAATTTACTTCTTAGATTTTATTGATTTCAGACATACCTATCACTATTAGTATCTTCAACCAATCATGAATAAACATGATAAAGAAATATAAAAAAAAAAAGCATAAACCATATTTTCCAATAGATAGTATCATTTTGAACTACATGAGATCAATCATGGTGAAGGAATATGATTGTAAACTTTTCAATTCTAAATAAATAACCTTCAACCATATCAATTGAATTTTCAACCAAGAGATGAATGTTCAATCCAAAAGCACGGATTTTCTACCTTAAAAGAGATGACTTTTCTACCAAAAAAGATGACTTTTTAATGTGAAAGTTGAATTGTCAAGAGAAAAAAAAACTTTCCCGCTAAATAGGATAATTTTTAAACTAAAGAGATCAAATCAGGCGCAGGATGTAGAGATAGATAGACTTTCAACTATAAGAAACTAACTTTTAAACAAAAGAGATTTTACTTTTCTACAAAACGATGAATTTTTATTCCAAAAAGACGGATTTCCTTTCTTAGAAGACAAAGTAAGAAAAGCTGCGATTCTCCATCAGAAAGTACAGTTTGTAACTTTTTAATTCAAAATAATGAACTGTTGACCATAAAACATTGATTTTCGATAAGAAAATGACTTTTTGGAATAATTATTATTTATTTGAATTAGAAGAATTCATTTTCAATCATTGAAAATGGTAGTTGAACCAAAGAGATTACTTTTTTACCAAGGGATAAATTTCCAATCCAAAAGACGGACTTTCTATCTATTAGGATAAATGTTTAACAAAACAGTTGAATTTTTCACCAAAAAATTTAATTTTCTCACCAATAAAGATTTCTTTTCTAGCAATAAAAGGACCTTCAATAAATTATTCAAATTGTTTAACAAAAAACCGAATTTTCGACATAAAAGAGCAAGTTTCAACCAGAAGGAATCAAATACAGACAAATAATGTGACACTATACTTTTTAACGTAAAGTATCCAACTTTTAATCATAAAACACAAATTTTCAACGAAAAATATTACTTTTTGATAAAAATAGTATTTTTTTTAGTTGGATTGAGTAAAAAATATTTAAATGAATTCTTTCAACAAAAAACTGAATTTTCTATCAAACACTTTGATTTTTTATCTCAGGATATGAATTATGACACAAAAATATGATAGTAGACTTTTTATTTCAGAAAATTATTTTTAACTATTAAAGATGAATTTTCAACCAAAGAAGAAACTTCTTCTATACTGCGAGATGAAATTTTGATCCAAAGGGACAGAATTTTCTATCTGAAAAGACGAATGTTTAACAAAACAGTATTAAATTTTTAACTGAAAAAAAGTTTAATGATCGAAAGGAATGAATTTTCTCCAAAAAGATTATCATTCAATGAAATATTTGAATTGTTTACACAAAACAAAATTTTCTAAGTTATCTTTAGTTTTTACCCAAAAGAGATCAATTCTGAAGCAGGAATGTAATATTGGCCTTTTAATTTGGAAGAAGTAACCTTCAATCATTATTATTATTATTATTATTATTATTATTATTATTATAACATTAAGCCAAATCCCTTTTGTGGTAAGCTAAATTCGTTTACGTTCTATTATTTTGAACGAATTGTTATAGGTTATTTTTACAATGAGTTGGGAACCAGCCAACTGCAGAATTCTGATAAAAATTCTTATCAACTACTCAAATAAGAGCTAGTCGAATTTTGAGACTTTCAGTTTTTACACAAAAATATTAAACGATTGAACTTCATAAAAATTCGAAAATTAAATGCGTAATAAGAAAGCATTAATTTGCAAAGGATTAGTTCTCAAGAAGAAACATGCCTTTTGTACAAAATATTTGATTATAAACGAAAAACGAAATTTTTGGAAAGAAGTTCAATTTTCAAATAAAAAAGATCATTTCTAACCGAAAAAGATAACTTTTCCGATAAAAAATATTACCCCTTGGTGGAATAGTTCAATTGGCAACATAGAACATAATTTTTCAATAAAAATAGAGTAATTTCTAACCAGAAGACATGAATTCTGGTGAAAAGATATGATATTAAACCTTTCAATTCGCGAAAAAATTAACCTTTAGCTGTAAATGATGAATTTCAAACCATAACAAATTTTTGTACCAAGAGATGATTTTTAACCTAATGAGATAACTTTTCTACCAAAGAAGATTACTTTAATCAGATAGTTCAATTGTTAGGAAAATAAAAAATTCACATTAAATATCATAATTTTTAGGAGAAAAAGAGGTTAATTCTGACCCAAAAATATTATCGTAGACTTTCAATTACAAAAAATGAACTTTCAATAATTGAAGATAAATTTTGAACAAAAAAAAAGAATATAAAAGAAGAAAGATTGAATGAATATCCAATCCATATTTTTTATATAAAAATACGAATATTTAACGAAACAGTTGAATTTTCAAACAAGAAAGGAAACGAATTTTATATGCCACTTTCATGACCAGATACACACACACGTTGATCTACATCTAAATGGAAAATTATAAAAAAATTTGATACATCATTTAATATTCTAATTATTATGGAAGAATCATGAACTGTACGTGACTTCGAATACTCTATGTATGCCAGTAAGACTTGAGTATTATATGTTTATGAAATATAATTAATTGTTTATTATGAAAATTATGTACAAATCTGTTAATATTAGCAACTTGATGAACTAATTTGAAACTAAAAAACCAGTTCCCGTCCGATTACTGAAGTTAAGCAGCCTTGAGGGCGATTAGTACTTGGGAGGGTGACTGCCTGGGAATATAGCGTGCTGTTGGCATGTCGGCGGGAGACTGATGTCCTCTTGTGTATTCACCTCAACAAAAATATGACTCTCTATGAGTTACGCTTACCCCGTGAGGGATAATGGCTCCATGGTTAAAAAAAAAACAAGATGGACAGTTTTTCAACCAGGAAATTGAATATAACTTTTTGTGAAAAAGGACCGCCTCTCTCGCATTGCTGGGATCCGAACCCAGGACCTTCCGTTATTCCAACGAATGCTCTACCAACTGAGCTACGAGGGGGTCGGAGCCTGGCGGACCAAAGAACAAGGAAGACAGTCCTTTTTTCACAAAGATTTGTATTTATTTCCTTCATTGGAGAAATGTTTACTTTTACTCAATGTCATAATATATGTTCCAAAGATTTGATTGGTTGAATCGGTCAATGCAGCAGATTTCTAGTTTGCGGAAATAATAATTGTAAAAAAAGCTTCTGCAGTTCCTGCACGAAAGCGAATATTACTAATAGGACGAAAATTACACTATTTGCGCGCTTAAGGATATGATACTCGGGAAATTCTTAATGCGTACTGCAGAACTGCATGACGCCATCTATAATTTCGATGCGGTAAAGATGTGAACTAGTGTAAGAGGGTCACAGTTATGGAATGCATTTTAAATCGTGCATCAAAATCAGTTCACAGTTATTTTAGGCAATTTTAAACAATGAGTAAACCATGCAAAAATGTACTGGTAAAAAAAAAGTTGTTCTGACGGAATTTCTATTATATACACTGTAAAGAAAACCTTTCATTTTTCTGAATGAAAAAACTATTATTTCACAACATCATGTAAATTTTCAGTAGATTATCAAAGTAGATTAGATTATCAGTAGTTTATCAAAGCAAAAATGAACTCAAAGTCATTATACATCAATTTGTACATACACTACTATACATATCTTGAAAACTATAACCTTAAGGTTAGTTTAGATTTGATATTTCAGTTCTGATCGTCTATCACTTATATTATTCGCATATTATGGTAAAGTAATAGTTTCTCTGAGAGAAAACAGTTTTAACGATAAAAGAACTTTTTCCCTCTGTACTGAGTTCATGCTTGGCAAAACCATTGTCAAGTCGACCTCCTTGCATTACATCACATTAGCGCAATCTAGAACCCAATTCTAACAACATTAACGTGCCGGTCACGGAGAACGAGCTAGGAGGAAATTATTTTACCGACGGAGTATGGCGTCAAATTTAAATAACTAATTGTTCTTGAACAGGAGCAGCCAATGAAAAATTGGCGCGATCTTTAAAATACTGAAATATTAGATGTTTCATTTGTCAGTGTTGACTAAGATATAATGTTTTTATCTTAGTATTTTAGGGTGCCTTTATTACACATCTTCGTATCTCTTTGGTTCAGGAATTCGTAAAACCCCTTCAGAGTTGACGTTCTGGAAATGTTCTAAATGTTTACTTTTATCAATATTATTGAGAATTTTCTGACATAATTTTTTGGCGTTATCGTAGTACATATAATGATAATTGAATTTGCAAGCACTGGTAATAGTTACTGCTAATATCCGAATCGCTCCGGCGAACGCAGTAGTAGTAGTGCAATGAAATTTGATGAGTAGTGCAACGGACTTTGATGCCCCATCGCTTACAAAATTTTTGTTCCACTAAAATCTAATGGTTTTCTATTTGAACTTAAACCTTGCACATTACCCATTAAATTTATTACATTTCTCAAGAGACTTTATGAATTGGAGGAGAGAATCACCTGATTGTCGTTCCGGGTTTTGAAATACAACTTGAAGACTTTTGAGGTTAGTTTCGTACATTATTTTATCAATACGATCAATGCATACATTGGCAATCCTGATACATATTTTAAAGAAACTTATTCCCGAAAAAGTGATAAAGAGTATCATTTATTGTTTTTTTCACTAAATACATGTATCAACAAAAACTGAAATCGCCCTGTTTAAAGGATTCCATTGAAAATCATTGACGAATAAAGCCAAGTTTTTATTTATAAAAATCTTTCAATGGAGGAATTTCTTCATAACACCCACTGCTGTAAAATTGATTGTTCATCGCTGAAAAAATTTTAGTCCCAATTGAATATAATGGTTTTCAATTTGAACTTTGACCTTGTAAATTATCCATTGATTATTATCATTAACCATAATTATTCTGGATTGGACAAGAGGAGTGAAACTTGCCGTAATTTCGGTAATTTGATAATATTTCAATGTTCAAAAATGTTCGATTTTTTGTGTTTCAATTTTTGATTTCGATTTTTTTTCACTCGACTTCGCATTTCTTCACATTTTGCCTCACAAACTATATTAATTTTTTCTTGAATGTTGCGTCATATCCAAATTCGCCAGATGGATTTCACTTCTCCCATCTGGTCTTAAGCAGGTTTTTATTCCTTTTTTAGTAAATAATATTTATATCCAACTTATTTTGATTTATTATATACCTTCAGCGTTTCATAAGCAAACCGTTCCTGTAAGAAGAGTTATTAATTATTCTTATACAATATTACCATGTTAGTATCTATGAATCAATTAAAACAAAAATACTAAATAGATATGCAACGTAGATAAAGCAAAAAACTGCGCATGCAGTGGTGGTTACGGACTGAACAGGAACTATTACTGCCGAGACCGTAACCATTACTGCCGTGGCAGTAACTATGACTGCGTTGCGTTTTACGGTCTCGCGCCGAACAGCTACTCTGCAGGTAGCAAAGGTTCATGCGAGCACAGTAACAGTCACTGTTTATCGCATACTCGGGGATTGCGCGTAGCAGTTACGGGGTTGGCACTAACGGTTACGGTTTACTCCTCTCCGCGTATGCATTAAACACCTTGATGAATCTAGATTATTAGACAACAACAAATGAAAAAACATGCACAAATCTTAAAATCTTAAATATTTTCAAATCACACTGAAAAAGGTAAGCCTTGGCATAGTATTTATAAATATACAATTTTATTTTTATTTTTTCGATAAAATTATAAGCATACGGTCAGCATATACAAATTTATGTACATGAATAAGTCACGATTCATGAATTGCTCCCTATGAAGCGTAGCAGCGCACAACATCTACAATTAAAAAGTACAATGATTTTTTAGGATTCTGAATGCTAAAAAAAGATAAAAGAGTACTGATCTTGTTATACTTTGATTCAAGCCCGTTTTTAGACTTGAGAATAGACTCAAGTCCATTTTTGGTCTTCAAAGAAGGCCATAAGCCTAGTTTTTGGCTCACAATGAGACCTTCTGGTCTTGAAATGATTTATATAGGTTTAATGTTTTATTTTGTCGCATAAAAACAGGAGAAGATACAATATAGTTGAAATGGCAGCCATAGAAAAAATATGGTGGACAAATCTTGCCAACCAAAGGTATTTCTGCTACTGTGAAAGATTACTCTGGAATCAGGGTGAAGATTACTTTCTGTTTTCTCTGTGTTACTATAAAATTTCTGTAAACTCAGAAGAACAAGATTTGATTATTTCTGATCAATCTCATTTACAGTTGACATTTCAACGAACATTGTAGAATAACATCAACAGGAATATAATCGTATACCCATAATTATTACGGTTTAGCCTTTTCGTTTCTTCATGTAGCCCAATCCACTGTCAAATTCGGAGATATTGAGCATTCTGACTTTTTTGAGTGAGCCAGTTCTTTGACGATTTCCAGGATCTTGTTTTTTAGGTGGCATCCTTGCAGGTCTGAAAGCACAAAGGACAAAGACTTAAGCTTAATCGTCGCATTAAGGTAACCTGCAATTTTTGGTAATTTGGCGTAAGCGACATGTGGCCAGGACCGCGCAGTGAGGACAGCGTGGTAATGGGAAATTGACAAAAAACGATTCGCTTTAAACCAAAAGGTTACACCAATACCAAAGAATAAAGATCACGCAAGGCTACCAACTGGCGTACCGAATCCCTTCTACCTGCTCAATTTTTTTTTCCTTCGTGAGTTCTTGGTAATTTCATCATCACCGGTACTGATTGTCAGAAAGTTCTTAATTCTAAGGATTCCATCATAATCACCACTCCTTTCAAATTTGAATAATTTTGCCAAAAAAGGACAATTTCAAATGTCTAAGAACACTGAGTATATAATTACCGAAATTTCAAATTAGAGTCCGTACATCAGTTGTGTAACGCTCTTTTGGACGGTTTTTTACTCTTGCTCTCTTTCTAACGTTGCCGTAACAATATACCATACCTCGCAACCTCCTGATTGTTACGCAACTTTTATCAGTATAATTTTCTTACTATAAATATCCTGACAGAATAAACCCTGAAGTTTCTTAACACATTTGTTAAATATTGAAAAATTACAGTTTTTCTCATATGGATGCAGAAATTATTCATAATTTTCTACGTGTTCAGTTTTAGATACCGAAAAGCAATATAGAATCATATTTTTGATGGGATAATTCTAGATCAGGTAGGAATTTCTTGAAATATTAACAGACCGATTAGTTCTGAATCGGGCAGTTATAGCTCAAGCTCAAGTCGAATCATTTGAAATTCAAATATACACGTGATTTTTCTGAGGAAATGAAAAAACAATTATCTTTCTGATTTGCTGTAATTTTTTTATTTACAGAGAAAAAACCCAGCTAGAAATTCACGATAGACTGCCGATCGTAGTAATCGGCCCATCGTTGGCCCAACGTTGTTGACCAATATATTTTATGCCAATAGTGGCCCAAGCTTGTCCCATAGCAGTTTATCATGGTTGACCCGACATTGGGAACCGATCAATGTTTGCCATTGTTGGGCCATGATTGTCCCATTAATGTCTCCCGATTCATATTATCCAATGGTAGCCCAAGATTGGCCTAAAGGTTGTTTTCTATGATTGGTCTAATATCGGCAAACGAATAATGTTTGCCAATGTTGCGCCATGATTGTCCCACCACTGTCTACCGGTTATTATTTGACGATGGCAACCCGAGATGTAGCTCCTGCGTTATGTTTGCCGATGATGTAATACTATTTATTTTTCGTGATAACAACTCATAATTCGTAATATCAGCGCCAAAGTTTTACTAATAAATGGCAGCTATAATTTTGATTATGGTTATCAAGAATTTACCGTCACCGATTGCCCACTACACAGACTTGGAATCGATGATATTGGCCCAATCGCGGAAGACAACATAGGTCCAATCATGGGAGACATGCTAGCGCTATTGTGGATAATAACGTTGGATCAATCTTGGAAGACAATGTGGGCCCAATGCTGGAAGACAAGGATGGCGCAATACTGCAAGACAACGTTGGCCCAATCGTGAAAGGCGACGAATGCCGAATCACGGGAAACAACGTTAGCACAGTCATGGAAAACTATGTTGGCCCAAGCTAAAAAAACAAGATTGGACCAATGTTAATCGGCGTTATCAAACCGACGCTCGACCGATGAACGGTAGCCAACATTGGGCCACTGTTGGACCAATTAATAATTTCTACCTGGGAATAGGTTTCATAAAAAAATAATCAACAGTGATTTCGTAGATCTTCTAGGGATAAGCAATTGTTCTCAACAATTTTTTCGTTCCTCGCAAAGTTTTGCTAGATAATGAAATTTTTTATTTTTAATAACATGCGGACTTAAAACGTTGAGATTTGATGCGAAATGAAAAAGTTAAATATTCAATAAAACTGATACCCATTCATTGACCCATTTGTAAAACTGCTAGAATCAATGTAAAATCTCAGCGATTCAATTTAGTAAAAGATTTCATGATAAAAATTTATAACATTTCCACAAAAAAGTAGTTGAAATTGCACCAAGACAAGATTTTTCACCAAAATAGATGAATTTCTAACCAAAAAATCTGCCCGCCGGGCGTCACATTCTTATCGATCGCTGCGCACGTAGCCACGCGAGTTTAAGCGCGCCCGCAGCGCGCATCTTCGCTTTGTGCTCGGTCATGTATTTACGACGCGCTACGCCGTCGGTCTTTGCACTCCTCTACATTCGTGTGTATATCTTTAGAGACTGAAAAGCAAAATTTTGGCTGCTGTGATTTGATGATTGTCCATTCTTTTTTGTTACAGCTTCTTCGGCTTTAACGAATAGATCCTCATCGCGTGTTTCGTGCTTCGTACTTGGTCTAAATTTGTTCAAAACGTCTAAATATACAATAAATTTACAGGGTGCACAGCGTCAAATGAGATAAAAAAAGAGGAAATAAGGTGATTTTTTTACAAAAAAGGGGAAAAAGCGCATTACGCAACTTTTCCACTCTGATTTTTCTTTTTCCGATGTCAACGTCGATTGTGTTTAACGTTTTGATTTTTTTAACAATAGAAACAGGAATCATCCAAAGTCAATATAAAAAAAGTCAAGAAGTTACAGAGTCGACCACTTGAATTCTCCCTGCAAATAAAAAATTAATCCTAAGAATACAACTCAAATGTTTATTTGTCATTACAGAGGAATTCAAATTCGGTTTCAATCTAATTTGAATTTTCCAATTATAAAACAGCTTCATCCAGGTTATCTCGAATTTCCCTCAATAATTATGTATTCTTTTGAATTCAGTCTATTTTCACATATAATTCTCATAAATTTAAACAAATCATTGTGAATGCATCGCTTACTTATTCTAGTCAATTTTAGTCAATTTTTGAGTTGAAAACTAGTTACTTTTGATCACTTCTTTATGGTGAAGTTTACTCCTTTCAAGTAGAAGGAAATTCCAGAGAATTCCTTCAAATGTTTGGGAATAAGTGAAAACCCTGTGCTTTGTTTGTCGAACATGAAGCGACGTGAGCGACGGGCGTTCATTTCACAGGTTATTATATTACTATATTTTTGACTTGACGTCATAACCTCGAAAAACATTTATTTACAGCATCGACATATTATATTTATATGTCGATGATTAATTTTGAAATTATTATTATCTGCTACATTAAATACAATAAATAATATTCGTTTCGAAATAAAACTACGAAATAAAGAACTTGGATAAAATTGAGGTCATAAATATTAAAGTTTACATTAGTAAATTTATTGAATCTATTAAATTCAGCTTGTCTTATTTATTTTGCATGATAATCTATGCTGTGTTCTTATGCAGTGGTGATTTCACTTCGAAAATTAATTATTAACATTGAAAATTGACCAAAAAATTGTATAAATTATTCCTAAGCATGCCTAAAATATTTGACAATTAGATGAGATTTGCAAGTTTTATTAAAAAATTTCGATCGATATAAAATTAGAAACTTTAATTTCAAAAATTTCATGACATGTTTCGTAATTTCGAGCATTGTAAATATAAAAAT
>WSXT02222598.1:0-16829 GCA_011762715.2 Neuroterus valhalla | reverse complement strand
GAATCGACTAGTTTTTTCGAAAGTTATCGTGCTAACAGACATACATACAGACATACATACATACATACAGACAGACAGACAGACACATTCGTAAAAACTGGTTTTTCGGGTTCAGGGGGTCTCAAAACGTGGACATTTGACAAAAACGGGGGGGGGGAAATCATGTTTCAATCGTACTGTTTAAAAGTATAATTTTCATACGAATGCTTTAATTTTCGATATATTTAAAAATGAATATCGTTTAAAAATTCATTATATAACAAATAAATAGATTTTGAAAAGTTCAGAATTCAACAATTTAAAATAGATAAGTTCAAAATTGAACTTCCAATTCCAAAAAAAAAAGATTCGAGTTAGGAAAAAAAAAGTTGAAATAAAGCGGAACAGGAAATGTAAATTGGCCGATTTGGCAAGAAATCAAATTTAGAAACAAAAAACTAGAACTTCTTTATTATCAGGAATTGAGAAAACCTTTGGCATGACAGTATTAATAATGCAAGTTAATGAGTTCAAAATTGTAGAAAAAAATATGTTAGACGTTGATCAATCCTTTCATTGAAAACAAATAAAGATTTGAGGACCTTTCAAATTGAAATTAAAATATTTCTAAATAATTCAAAGCGCGTGAAACTTTTTCGGATTCAAAACCCTTTGCAATTATATTCATCGTGTTTGGATGATATTGAGTAATTTTAGTGGAATTTGTGATGTAGACAATAATTGTCAAAGATTTCCATTATATTTGCAAATATTTCAAACAAGAGCATAATTAATTTCGTTTCATGTGATTATTCTTCTAATTTTTCTGCGATGGAACTGTTAGAATGAAGTTTAGGTTTTTTTTTATTACTTTTGAAAAATCCTGAAATTTGGGAATAAAAATTTTGTAGCAACCCTGATGTGGTTAGTTCTCCAGAACAGGGCACTTTTGACGAGATTAACTTTGGATAACAAAAATATTTGAATCTTCTCTTTTTAGTGACGTTCATTGACGCAAAAAAAATAGACCTGGAAATATTCTAGCTTGAATATAATTTTTTATTTCAAAAATTATAATCATACTTTCATACCTCCGTATATCCTGGGAGATTTCGAGGGCAAGTTTGGCTGCAAATGTCGAGAGAAGCCTACTGATTATGGGAATGAAGAGGTTATTGTTTTTCAAAAGTTTTTCTTTAATTGTTTGGAGAAATTTTCTTGACTAATGCATTATTTATGAAAAAAAGATCGTGTCAAGTATTCATTGAGAAGTTGGTACCAAATTAATACTTTCTCCTATTTGGATATTTTAGTACAATGAACTGTTTTTAAGTTATAGCGCTATAAACAATTATATTTGTATTAATATTGCAATACTCATAATAACTATTTTGTTGATGATGCGTCGCTTAAAAAATGTACAATAATGAAACTAAAATGAGCATCAGAATTTCATTAAAAAATTTATATTGCAGGTACATTCGGACCTAAAACCGTACCCTTGTGAAACTTGTGGTCAGAATTTCAAAACTAAACAATCACTGCTCGATCATCAGAACCGTCATTTAGGAGTGAAGCCCTATATGTGTGAAATATGCGGACGAGGGTTTATAACTAAGGGTCTCTGCAAAAGTCACCAGAAGATCCACTCAGGGATGGACAATCGCCAGTACCCCTGTGTCGTTTGCAACAAGATGTTCGTCAGCAAAAGTTACCTGAATACCCACCTACGAATTCACACGGGCGAAAAACCCTATCTCTGCGAAGTCTGTGGAAAAGGTTTTTTGACCAGAGTTGATCTTAAAATCCATTCCACCATGCACACTGGAGAAAAAAGTTTCAAATGTGACATGTGTGGCAAAGTTTTTGCCAGGCGAGCTGCTCTTCGATGCCACAGGAGATCGCACACTGGCGAACGACCTTACAGATGTGAAACTTGTGGAAAAACATTCACTCAATTTAGTCCCATGGCCATTCACAAACGCCTACATACTGGGGAAAGACCTTATGAATGTGATGCATGCGGAAAGGCTTTTGTTTCCAGGTCGACGATGATGTGCCATAGGAAAAAACATCATGGTTCAACCGATCAACAAAAAGATGAAAAACTGCCGGATATTCCGGAAGCGGCTGTCGGAGAACAAGAGGGAATTGAAATTACAGGGGACTAATTATAAATAGTGATTCTTGGAAAGTAAGTCGGGGTGGCCAGTGAATGGGAAAATTAGGAATATGCCGTAAATATTTGGAGACCGAGAAATGACCGGCAATACTTGTCTTTCTTTAATGCTTTATGTATATTTTTTTATAGAAAATTATTTCTATAATAATTGCAATTAACATTTTTTGAGATTTCTGATACTTTCAAGTATCCGTATCTTAGGTTAACGAAATTTTTCATACAATTATGAAATTTATGTGAAATTTTCTCGGAGTCGCGTAGATAGTTACGTGATATTCTGTTGCATGTGACAGCATAAAATTTCCTTTACTAAAAACGTAAAATTTGTTTGTTACCAGTTTAGGGTTTTCCAAGTGTAATATAAATGTACAATGAAAATTCTGTGCTTGTAATTGGAAGTGAGGGAACTTGTAACTTATTTTTTCTAAAGTGATCATAATTTTCCGAAATTTATTATTTTGCGAAACATGTGAGAGCATAAAACTTCCAAACATGTCTCGTGAAATGATGGCAGAAATTTTTAACATTGAAATACCGGATTTGAAGTTCATAAAATCAGTTTTCCCAAGGATGAATTTCTCCATTCTTAAAAAAATATTAAAATATAAAAATGTCTTTAAAAATATTTTCGGAAAATCTTCTTATTGTTTTCAAAAAGTTGGTGGATTTAATCTTGTAGTTCAACTCGATGCTTAACGATAATCATGAACGCATCTTCTTCAAATTAACAAATTTTCTTAAAAAGTACATTGATTCTTAATTTCTGAAGTGATACTATAGGACTGTTAATCCCTCTGAATTTTTATATCAATTCTTCATCATCGTTGGAAATTTAAAACATATTCTTTCTGCAGTAATTTTTATAAAGAAGCAACTTTTAATATAATTTTCCACAAAGTTATATCATAAATAAGATTCATATAAAAAATCACACGATTCAACCTAGAATTATTCATTCATTCGATGTTTGTTTTTCCTTTGTCGACCACAGTAATTGATTGTAACCTTAATTTTTCCAATTAATGATCATTTTTGGAGGAACGAGAAAAAACCTCATCTCGGTTAGGATTTAAGTCATAGTCATAGTGTTGAACAGTAATTTTTTTAGTTCGAAATTTTTCAGCGATTAAAGAATTTTCTCTGAAAAAAGAGTAATCTATACTCACAGAATAATAGAGAATAAGTTTGTATGCTCTATTCTGAACAATTGTTTAGGTTTGAATCGCTGGCGAATATTTCAGTGGCCACTCTGTATACTACAGATTTATCATTGAGAGTGCTTTTAATTATTAAGCGTGGAGATTTTATAGTCTACCAACTTTATAACTTGGTCCAATTGGGTGTTGAAAATTTACGTTTTCAGATACTCAATATTTAATCAAGGTTTGAATTATATTTCACAGCCATTATTCATTCAAATCGATTATATGATTTGCAATTAACGTGGTTTGATATCCTTTGCATAATATCCAAACTGCAAATTTGAGAGACATAAACTTCCGCTTGTGTTGTCTAAATGCTTCCATTATTTTGAAGTGCTTTAAACGAAAATTCATTTGCTTATGGGGTTTCCCCCTTGGTTTGAATTTTTGGAATTTCACTGTATGAAATGCACAGATCGTTTAAATTCTAAAGAAAGTGCACCGTCGAGTTTTCGAATTCCTCAGGAATATCACCTAAGTCTTCACAAGTTCGCATTAAAACTTGTACATAAGGCTGTATATTAGATGAATTTTTTACTTTAATAAGAATCGTAAATAATCAATACTAAATCCAGTATCCATTTTGATTTTTTTTTTATCCAGTATTCGAAGATTATCTGAGATTTTTGCTAGATATTTCACAACCCAGGGGCCGTGCATAAATAACTGTGAAGTCCTTTGGATAATGAGGGTCAACGTAAAATTGTTCAAAGTCTGTGAATTACTGGAAATAAAAAGTAGAGTTGACTCTATTGTAAACTGCTGTTTTTTAGTGAGATCTAGTGCTTACGGTAGTACCTAAAGTACTTTGAATGTGAAAAAAATTATATTACTTTATTAATTATTATTTTAATTAATTAATTATCGATAATAAGTGTACTTAGTGTGCAAGAAATCGGCTTGCACATATATTTAAGTAAAAAATTCACGGCACATATTTATTCGGGAAAAATTACTTATTGTAGGGTCAAGTGTTACGGACCCTGACGAAGGTGGTATAGAATTTTTGGAAAAAATATTACGTAATTTATGCACAACCCCTTATGTGAATTGATATCAGTGAGAAAGAATATTGTTACTATGTATTCTCAACGAAACGGGAAACATAAATTGCCATAATTGTCGATAAATATTCTAGAAAATGTAGATACCATTAAGTGGAAAAATTGTGAATTAATTTTTTTATCGAGTGTATAAGTTGGACT
Organism: Neuroterus valhalla; assembly: GCA_011762715.2. Classification (NCBI taxonomy): domain Eukaryota; kingdom Metazoa; phylum Arthropoda; class Insecta; order Hymenoptera; family Cynipidae; genus Neuroterus; species Neuroterus valhalla. The sequence continues at coordinate 12,261 of WSXT02222598.1, read as the reverse complement.
CGGAATGCGCCTTATCGCCTTGAGGCACTGCAGAAGATCTAGGTCTAATTTTTAACTAAGTTCAACATTTCAGATTGTCCGTAAGATTCGCTAGAGTTGATTACCATTGAATGCGAGTCCAATTTTTAAATGCCGCAATGTACTTTTCGAGTGTTATTGACTACAAGAGATTTGTAAATATTTGGAAATACGAGTAAAAAATAATAATCAGGATTCGTCCTGACACATTGCATTTTTCTTGCTACGTAGGATATTATCGTTCACGGATAATATTTATTCGGTACACCAACATATCGTTATCATTTTCATTTCTGTATTACCATTATGAATCAATAAAAAGAATTTCATACAAAAAAAATGTTTCCGGTTTTTCCCGACATTGTACATTAGGGTGCCCAAGAAAGGTGTGTTTTTGAACTTTGCATAAATTTAATAAAATTGTCATAAATTTTCTATTATTCAACAAAAAATTATCTATGCGTTCCGCTAGGCCGTTGTAGGTCTGAAAATGAATTTTCTTTGTTTTTCGCTAAAAAAATAATAATAAAGGTTTAAAGTCCTTCCACCCCCAAAGAGAATTTTTTTTTCATGAAGGAGTAAGCCCTTAATTTTATGGAACGTATAAAATTTTTTTAAAGATATTATCTCGCTTAGGATAAGAAAATTTGTCTTCTTTACAATTAATGTTCTGAAGTGACCCTTGAACATTTTTCTTCCTGGGAAGACATGCACAGGATTTCTTCTACAGGATAATAAGAATATTCGCCATAATGAATGCATTCAAAATATTAAAACCGGGTGACATAAAAAAAATAAAGAATTTCGAAATACACAGTTATGATAGTTAAAAGATTCATGCAATACTTTGAAATGTATAATTTACCTGAAAAATATTCAAGCTAGGTCCATTTAAATGCAATTCTGCGTTATGTTAATTAATTCGCTTATTTGTTTACATTGTCAAGTGATATCAAAAATATTGCAAATGTGTTTTTTTTTTAAATTTCGTAACTGAGATTTTTCCCGTCTCCCGGTATTTAATATTCTTTTTATATTCTAGAGGAAAATCTGAGCAAATTATTTGGAGAAAAAAAATGTTCTTGAGCCATTTAATTCCAATAACTGTAATTAAATTACAATTTTTCGTATTCCAGGCCTGATATAGAATGAAGGCATTATTTCATAATGTATAAAAAATACTTCCTAGGGATAGAATCAGAGCGGGATTTAGGAATTTGCCACCTCTGGGCAAAAATGAAAAATGTCGCCTTTTTTCGAACTGTACATAAAAGCGAAGCAATTTATTCAATATTTCATCACGATGATATATTTATTGTCTGAATTTATTCTTTAAAAAAAGTACATTTCTCAGAGACCGTATTTTCACCACTATTTTTTTGTCATTCAAAAATTTTTTATTTTTTTCGGTCCAAAATTTGCCGCCCCGGGTCAGTGCCCATATTGCCCCATAGGTAAATCAACGCCTGGATAGAATAATTTTCCAGTTCTCAATTTACGTTTAGAAAAAACTAAAAAAATTATTTTTTGGGCAACCTATTGTACATTGTAGATATTATTGAGGGTCGGCTAAAGCAGAGGTGGTTTAGAATTCTTTTAAATCTTGTAAAATCCATTATTCTTAGATTTTTTGTAAGACAAAAAATCTCATTTTTATAAACCTTAGGAAATTGAGTTAATGTTTAGAACCTCTTCGAACTTTTTAAATTTGGTTCAGCCCAAAGTGATTGTCTTGTACCCAAAATTTACATGAGAGAAAAATCTCAGGGTCTGGCCATTCCAAATGCTCAAATCCTTACTTTTATTCTTGTAAATTTTGAATGTGATCGAGTTTATACATGCTTCACAAAGTTTTAGTATAACTTCCAAGGATGACGAAAATTAGTTATTTGGGGTTCATGGGAATGTTTTGGAAAGCAATACATTTTTAGAATTGTTTGGTTGATAATCATGACTTTCTTACCATTTCTTTTCACCAACAAACTTTTCTTTTCGAAGCGATAATATTTGAGGAGATATAGATATAGGTCTCAGACTGCTCAAGGCCAACTCAAATTTCCCGTCCTTTTTTTTAGAGTTGTCAAGCCAGGTAGAAAACAGCGTAAAAGCCCTTAAAAATTTGCCGCACTCTTTTTTGCCTTTGCTATAAATATGTCGCTATTGATGAGATTGAAACTTTTGAAAAAATGTTAAATTAATTAGAACAATGTTAGTGGCATGGAACTGTTCATCCTGTTCATTCAGAATTACAAAATAAATAATGATCAAGTGGCCTCTTATTAAAAATCTGATTTATTTGTGACAATGTGTATTACCTATAGTAACGTAAGTGGTATGAGCTTCAAAATAGTAATTCGCAATAACGTGAGGTGTAAAACACTTTGAGACAAATAGTAATGTTGACACTAATCAAATTACCACATACACTTGGCTATTGACAACTACGCAGTAATTTTTCGAAATTCGTTAAATAACGACTTTCACAGTAATTGTTTTTCTCTACTGGTAGAGCCCAAAGATTGACGACAAGTTTTCTCTGATTGAGCATAATTTGTGCAAAGCGGCGGTCACAATCAGAGTGACCTTATTTTTGTTCGCCTTTTTTACTAGTTCAATCCACAATTTTTTATTTTAGGCACGTCAAAAGATTTCAACAAAGACGAAAACACTAAAACTAATCACCTAGAATCAACTTCAGTTTTGAAAATCACGAATAATTTCTCTAATCGTAGAGATACTTCCTTCATATGCTGATTACTTTCTACATTGTCTTTCTAGTTTTGCATCATATCATATTATTTTCTTTACATCTATGCAACACTTTTCTAAAACTTGGTCACTGTTACTATTTTTAAAATTGCTATTTTCTCGTACATGAACGTCAAGCGCCTATATAAAATGGTCAAACTAGAAGGCATGAAAATATATATGTATACATATAAAAGTTTAATAATACGTAGAAAATTTGTCCATAATATTCAACGTAGCCTGAAAGTTCTGTGTAAAAAAGTAAACGTATAATAGTTGAGAATAACGAGCTGTAAAATTGATAAAAGCTGTTTTCCATGAGATGAATGTTCCTTACAAAATTTGATACGAGTTTTCAATAAATGATTAAAAAATCCTAGTTAACCTATGATAAAAATTATCAAGCGTTGTTATCGAAGTGCAATATACTTGTCGTCAATTTGGGCAAAATTTACAATTTATTCTACAACCTACGAGCATGATGATTGTATCTACGAATTTACTACAGTGGCTTTGATTCAATCGGACAATAAAAAGTAATCGAATCAGGCAGACATTTCACATTTTACTCTCCATACATTTCATTCGGAAACACTCACTCGATTTTGCGTACAACGCTCGATGAAAAATTATAAATATTTGGCAGATACACTCGAAAATTCGTGTACTTTGACTCTGATCCCAAAAAATGATTCTTGATGTCAAGTCTGAATAAAAAATCGCAGTCATAGTCGTTGTGATCCAAAAGAGAGCATACAAAATTAATAGGAACACAGAAATTAGACTTTTTTGTCTCTCAGATTGCTATTCAACTAAAGAAAGAAAAATGAGCTCGGCTGAATAAAATTGATCAAGTAGGTACTCACTTTAATCACTGGAGACGTTCAATACGAATTTTACAGTTATAAGAGTCATAACCACCGTCTATGATCATATTTATCGGATCAAGTCTCTTAAGGTTTTGCTATTTTCCTACGAAGCTACTTTTAAATGGTCTAAGAAAAGAGGCCGATTTTTTCAAGTTTAGACAATATGTAATTGTCCCAAAATTTACTACGAAAAGATTCAGCCGTAATATTATGATCCGTTTTCCAATTTTTTTTTCATATCTTTGAAGGAGTGAATACTCTCCCTTTTCCCACCAATGGCCATAGAAAGAAGCACTGTAATAATCAGTGCATTCTCAACAATGAGAATAATAATGGAAAAATCGTTACCCAATAACTATCAAAATCGACCTCGGCTTTCCGACTATTAACACTAATTACAAGAAATCAATATTTGATCTTTTTACAAAAAATCATTATGATATATTTTTTCACTATAATGCCCAATTATTTAAATTTTTTACTGTTACACAAAATATTTAATTCCCAGTTTCACCGTTAGAAATAGGAACACTGTAACATTTTCACAAGCACAAGAGAAATGGAATGAGTGCTTCATCTTTCTACGTAAATTTATATTCTAGATCAAATTTAACGTATTATATATACGTTCTGACATTTTTAATATTTTTCACTGGACGAAAATTTAAAACTTTAAAACATAAAAAATTATTCAACCCCTTGTTTGGATTCCAAGCCTTTTTGTAAAGTTTTAAAATCTCTGAATTTAAAATATTTTTGAATAGATTCCTATTCTAAAATTATACACTTGGCCTTTTTTGTTGTTGAAAGATTTGAGTAATAATTAAATGAAGGAACTAAAATTTACTTAAAAGATTTAGGAGTGATTAATATATTGGAATAAGAGTAAAGGGTACATAATTGAAATTTAATTTTTAGTTTCAATCTATTTCAGAACCATTCATACTTCATTATAAATTTTTATGAATCCACACTTGAATCTTTTCCATTCTAATGCTTACGAAAGTGAAAAAATTTCTTAGTGCTTCAAAATAGAAGTTATTAATATATTCAGGCCTCAAAATAAAGTTTTGATTCTTAATGGTAGCAGCTGTAGATGATTGACTTTTCCTTTTTCATTCTGATGGGGAGTTTCTTATTGTCTTAAGGTTGGCTATAAAATATATAAAAACTTGAAAATTAAGAAAATGAGGGCCATTTTTCTAGAAGCAGTTTTTTGTATGAAAAATAATGAGATACGGAAAAAGATAAAAGGCATGATTGTTTCTTTTGAAAAGTTCTACAAAAAGATTATTTTCCATTTTCAATATTTTACAGCAACATTTTTAGAATAATAATTTAATTTCTAGAATACTGAAGAGAAAAAAAAGGTAGGAAACACTAAATACTCGCCATTTTGTTAATTTTCAATCTTTTAATACTTGGTTTCCGCATGCCAAAATCAAAATCAGGAAGTTATTTAGCCGAATATATTCGCAAAATTCCGAATTCAAAAAGTTCAAAAAAGAACTCAAAAAAAAGTAAGTTTCCGTTCAAATTTACTTCAAATTAGAATTCGCTCCATATTTCGAATATTGAATTTCGAAGGATTTCTTTTCTATACATTTCAAATTTGAAAATACGTTGAGTTTGCGAAGGTTAAATGCAATTTGGAAATATTATAATTATAAATGGATTTACTTTGAATGTTTCAATTTGAACGCGTGCATCTCGAAATGGCTCAATTCCGAACACATTCAAATAAAATCTTTTCAATATCTAACATTCTCAATTGAAGAGATCCCGATTTTGGATGGCTCTCGGATTGAAATTAAGAATTTTGCACGATATTTTTATTTGTGCAATGATTGAAACTTGCAATTTTTCTACATTATATTGCAGGCTTCGGATCTACCAAAATTTGAAGTTATGTACCCCTTGACTAAAAGCCTCGTGAACTAAAACTAAAAAGAAGGAATGTTTGCATCGGTTCTAAAGCCGAGAATTTCCTACCAACCCTTGCCCGTAAATTTAAATAACCGATACACCGTTGTGCAAAAATTGCCTCGAGCGTGTTACGAAGAATCGAAAAGATATCGACACGTAACCGATTAATCCATCAGTCTTTCTCTCATAGCGGTTATCTGTCATGGGCTATTTCTCCTATCCTCTCACAGTATGTGGATACATTTTTGTGTCTGTGGTGGTTGGTTATTGAAGAGGGGAATTTTCAAAAAGTATCTTATTAGAGGATTGTATTTTTGGTCCATGTTTGGTCATGACGTACATGCTGATGAATCGATACCTCCATATTTGAAAACCCTCTCTCTCTCAGAGGGTAAATATTGAGAATACACTTGGATTTATTTGGATTCATTTGAGTTTATTTGAATTCAGATTGAATGTCATTGGATTCTAGGTATTCTTTGGATTTCTTTCAAAATACATGAAATCCTCTTAAATTCCTTGCAGTATTTTGAAATTTTCTGAATACGTGGAATTATTTGACTTTCCTTGAACTCCTTCAAATATCCGAATTTCTAGAACTCGTGTAATTTCCTGGGTTCTGAGGATTTCAAAATAATATAAAGAATTCAGAGGAATTAGGATAATTTAAGAAATTCAGAGAATTTCAGTATATCAAAGAATTCAGACAAATCAAAGATTTTGAAGGATGCAGAAATTCAGATAATTTGAGGAATTCACGGATTCGGAGAATTAGTTAAATTAAAAGAATTCAGGCAATTCCGAAAAATTCAGAAGATAACATGAAAGTTGAAGAATTTGAAAGAATCTGAAAGTGTTTGAAAGCATTTTATGCATCTCAAACATATGAAAAGAACTCGAAATAATTCACGCGAATAAAAAATAATTCCAAATTATATACGAACTCTAAGATTTTCATTACTGCAGTGGTTATTTTATTTCAGACGTACGCTCTGAAAGGGTTTCTTTTAATATGGAAGTATCAAATTGGAGAAACTCAGAGCAACTCAATGATGAAATAGTGCCACAAAGGGATGCTTCTGGAATTTGTTATTTTATTCTTATGACAATGGACGACGGTTATGACACCTATTTGACACTATTTACACTTTCTGCATTTAGAGTTAACACCGAATACTAAATGACACTATTTTCAGTGATTCTTAGTTCGATGAGGCAGCTACAGTATGCGAGTCAAATGCTTTTTCATTGTAGATTCACTGTAAATTCACTTTAAATTTATTGTGAAGCGTTTGGACGATTATTACCAGCCACAGACACGCATAATGATTTCTCGCTAATTAGAGTCGAGGTACTTTTATATCACTCATCGTTGCTTACAGTCCTAAACTTCGTCAAATCACACTCGGTAAGCAACCCATTTTTATCCATTTCACAGGAATCACAGACCACTGATTCTACATTCAGCCTCTCTAGAAATGAAGAGGATCGTGTTGGACGCAATTTAACAATGAAACGACTTTGTTTCGTCATACCTCTTCTTTGAAGCGAATTTCATTGTTGTTTACTCGGCTCTTTGCTGTTTATGCTCGGAGCATGAACTCACTCTCCAATAATCAGCGTAGACGAAAATAAAATAACAAAAAAATGTAACGAAGAGTCACAGCTAGTAACGCAACCGATACGGTCATTCGCGTTTGGTTCCTTCCGTGTGTGCTTTCTCGTCGAGCGGTCTTTTTTCTTTTTTTTTTTTTTTGGAATATAAGACGAGATTCTTTGAGGATAGAAACGCTGGGCGTTTTCCTATCAAGCGATTAAGGTAGCTAGAGACAGTGAAGTATGCACGTGACGGAAAGGAATACTGCACTTATTTACTTTATTGCTTCTTGGACGATCTGCGGGATGAAACCAAAGTCGTTCGTCACTTCCCTGGTAGTGGAGTAGTTAGCTTTTAATGTTCCACCCTGAAAAATAGACAAATTTGAATCAGCTTCCATACGAAAAAGCTTACAGCACTTTAAAAGTTTAGATATGGATTGAAAAATTGATTTGTTTTAAGGTACCAAGAGTACCACATATTATTGTCATGTCTCAGACTTCCTTTGTTAGCTAAATCAGATTAATATTTGAAAAATCTGTTCAACAGCTCAGGAATGTTTACTAAGAAAAATACACTATACGAAAATTCAGGATGGTGAAATAGGAATAGATGAACAGCAAGATTACAAAACTCTCATGTTTGAACTAATCGATTTTTCATTCTTCCGATTTCTTCAATTTTCTCAAATTCATTTCTATCAGTAGGTAGGTTTTAATATCTAAGTCTTTTGATACATTTATTTCAAGATTTCTCAGAAATCGAAATCCTCGAGTTTAAAAAAAAAATATATTAAAAAATATTACTGCTGTTCTATTTTTATTTGGTCGGACTTTTGAATATATTTTTTTAATGTTAGATATTGATGGATTAAAAAAAATTTAATTTAATTATATGATTCCCGAGACTTTTCTTTCTTGCTAGTGAACTTTTATATTCTAGTAACGTCATCCACTACTAGAAAAAATGATTTCGACATTTTCAAGGAGTTTTGATTTAGATTTAAACAGGGGTCTTTTGAATAGAGCAATATATTCTTACTGTATATCTGCCTGTTATTTACATATGTTTATATTTTTGTTATGAACCCAATAAAGACTTATTATTATTATAATATTATATAAAAATCTGTCGAAAGGGGACTTCCTGACTTCAACGAACATGCCAAAAAAATCGATGTCTACTAAAGTAACAAATTATTACATTATTTATTCTTCGTATGCGGATAATAAATTATCAAATGCTTCATGCTTCATTTATTTCGATTTCATTAATTTATTTTTAAATAAACTAGTTTTATTGAAATTAAATTACAAATTTAAATAATAGGAATCGTAAAATTATCTCAGATACAACGGTACTTAAAAATTGTTTTAAATACTAGTTTTCAATTCGAGAATTCGAGAATTTGCTGTTTAAAATTTGCTTTCGATTGGTCGAATCCGATCGAAAGTGACATTCAAACCATGTATATGATAAATGTTCTGCAACATTTTACTGTCTGTTTCTTGATATTTATTATGGTTCTCTGTAATCCTAAACATATTAGAAGACGATTTAATAAATCAGGTCTTCTTATGAATGAGTAAACTTTTGTATTCAAATAATTCAAAATGTACTGGATTTTTTTACTGGTTGTTGGGTGCCTACAATTACACGAACATTTAAAGGAACAATTTTAAGGGCTCAATATGGAATTTTCTTAAAACAGTTGATTGTTAGATTTAATTAATCTGAATTTCAAAAATGTACCTTACAAACCGGAAAATATAATGATGTTTAAACCAAATTTTATTTTGATTCAAAATTTAATTGCGAACAAAATTCGTGATATAAAAAATCTTCTAAAACTGTTTCGCATTTCGAATCGATTGGAAGAAAAAATCGACCTTGTTCGAAAAGCGCCTGACAAATTACTGTTATTTTTTTCTTCAAATATTTGTGGCATAACTGATAACCGATACTATGGAAAAATTTGATTGAAAAAAAATTGCCAATTCATCGAATACATTTTAATTTTCATCTTTAAAAATTCCTGGAAGCAGTAGAATCATAATCTATGAAAAAATCCAGTGCAAAAAAAAGTTTAGACAGCACTGGCCGTATCTATTTCATAAAATACTAAGACCTTTTTTCTCGAGAAGAGCCCGATGAAATATTTCTGTACTGCTTTTTAAAGGCAAAGGAAAGGGAATATTAAAAAAAAAAAGGAGACATATTGTAGCAGAACAATGAGAAATTAACTATCAGCAAGGAAAATATTTTAACTTACAATGCTACTTGACGGCGAGAGTTTGTTTGAGGTGGCGCATAAGGTGACTTCCTACATCGTGCACCTCAGGCCACTGCTTGAGCACGAACACAATGCCCAGCACGACAAATGTCGTTGTGAGTATGCGCACCCTGCACATGAAACAATGAGGCTTAGTACAGCTGAAACAAACGTGGAAAAAACAAACGAAAAAAATGAGTGATAAAATAAAAAGATGTCAATGAATAAGATCATGCGAGTGTCTGTTGAAGTGCGTGGATGAAGCATGATTTATAATGAAATATTAAGAAATTTTGGATTAAAAATATTTCTAACAATAAGTCGGGTTTGCCTCTCGATACACTATCTTTAAAGTTCCAGAGAATTGTTCATAAGCCATTGAATGAAGACTTCCTCCCGTACAGCGATACTCATTTTGATTGTATATTTATACATAATTTTAAAGTAATCTAATACGAAAAAGAGTACCTCGTTCGAAGAAAAGGCATCATGATACCAGCACCTGTGGCCACAAGAAGGAGAATAACTTGCAAGACTGTGAGAACTACATTTATTAGTTTGACAACTAACGCTCTCGCATTGCTGTTATCCAAACCCTCGAGTGTCACATATTGCTGGTGTTGTTGCTGCTGATGTTCCATTTTCCAAATCTTGGTCTGACAACTTTCCAACATTTCGTGGATGTCCCTTAAACGATCTTCACTCTGGTACTGAACTTTTTCCTCCATATCAGTGATCGTCTGTTTGAGATTTTCGACCTCGTTTTGATGAAGTTCGGTCAAGTCGTTTATCTGTTCTTCAAGTCGTTCCGAACGGAAACGTTCTTCTTGAAGTGCATGTGAAAGATATGTGACTTCTTGTTGAAGAGTCTGAAAATAGGCATTGGAAAGTTAATTAATTGTTCCCGAAATTGTACGTCTTATCTCTATACAGAGATAATTCTCTATGATGAGATCACTGTAAACTGCAATTGATAATAATTTGCCAACAATTTATTTTACATGCATACTAAACTGATTAAAAATACGAACCTATCGTTTTCATACTCATGAAATTTAAAAGTTTTTCTTTTTTAATCCTGGAAATTATGAAGGCTTCCTCCTCCTCTTCATAATATGAACCCTGAAGGCTTTCAGTTTGAAAACGTTTGAACATGAATGCACCCAATAAAAAAAAATTAAAATACTAATCAATTCAATGTCCTATCATGAAAAATAAACGATTTAACAATAAGGCCTTCAAAACTGAATAATTAAGAATTAGGAAATGCTACGAATTCCCGTTTTTTCATGGATGTAAAAACGAGAATTACGAACTTCCGAATCGGCAATATTTAAAATTCAAATTGTTCAAAATATATTAACTTTAGTAATTCTAAATTTAGACGTTCACTAACATATATCTATGCAATTAAAAATTGGAAGTACTTAAACTTGTACTATTTTAGATTAATAAGTTGCGTTTTAGATTTTTAAAATTCAGTCATTGCTAGTTTTAATGTAAATGGTTTCATTCGAAATTTTCTAGTTTATAGGGCTTTAATCCAAAATTGTGGAATTTTTTGAGTTTATAATTTATGTATACCAATTTTTTTTTGAAATATTGCAGTTTTCACTTTCTAACGTTTTAGTTTAAAATTCGTTCAACATTCAACAGATATAGAGCAGTTTTAAATCTGAAAAAGGTGATTCAATGTTTTGAATTTTAGTTAGAAAATGTTTGAAGAAGTTATATTTATTCACGATTAAAGCCGTTTTTTAAAAACAGGCCTAAGTAGCGTTTTGATCAAAATGATACTATTTATTTAAAGAGTGACTGTTAATAGTTTTCTACTGAATTATGTAATGAAATACATGCAACGATATCTAATTAATCCTACAATTTATCATGAAGTATAATGATTGTCGAAAGAGGGATATAAGCGATTTTTAAAATGTCCGTGGGAATCAGAGATCAAAATCGAATTTATGGTACAAATTCGTAAATCGAACCAAAAACAAAAATAAATTCAACCACATAGATAGAAATTAATTTTGTGAAACTTGAAAGTACAGTTAATAGAAAAAAAAACTTATCAGTAAGAAGAAACCAGACGAATCATAAATTGTTAATATTATCTTATAGTCAAAAACAAATCTGAGTACATATCATAAAAAATTTCGAAAATGTAACTAAGAGCTTGGAAAAAAAATCTTATATTTGAAGAAGGATGCAGAGACATTATAGAATAATATTCAGAAACAAGGGTCACCAAAAAACTATGCTCAATTTCCTGGGAATGGAAACAAAACATGCATCGCGGAAAAAGGATCTCAGCTGTATAAAATGTTTTTGTCAGTTTTTAATGTAAATTTGGTTATTGATTCAAATTGATGTCAATTCAGTTTACTTTCCATTTTTCTCGAAATTGAAACTGTTGCGGTTAGGATTCCTTTTGACGCGCGGCTCCAACAGACAAATCAAAATGTTTAATTTTCAAATGTTTTTAATCTCAAATTGTCCAAGCCTCAAAAATGAATATTTCCAAATTAAAGTCCGCGAAACTAAAACAATCAAATTTGAATCCCTTAATCGTATGATTTGAAAATTGAATATGCTAAAAATTGAATATTTACCAAAATTAGAACATTAGAAGTTTTAAAGAATTCAAATATGAATTTAGAATAACATAACTCTGACTGCAATGTATGTTAATGAGTGCAACAAGTTTTTCTTATAAAAATTTATAATGTTATGAAAAAAAATTAATTTATTGTCGCTTCTTGACTCTTCTCGATTCAGGGTGGCGATTTGGCGGACGATTTCGAATTCCCGGTCATTTCCCGGTTCTT
>WSXT02222587.1:0-16830 GCA_011762715.2 Neuroterus valhalla | reverse complement strand
GGTGTGCAAAGGAATAGAGAGAAGGTTATGCCGAGACTCTCAAACCCGTAACAGGGAGAGAGTATAAACAAATATTCAAAACTATAATTGATTTTGACCTAATATGAACTTTGTGATGAATGTTCTTAGTAAATGAAAAAATAAATTTTTAGTTATAACTCTCCTTTCGAGTGTAAAATACGTACGGTCCCAAATTTCATTTGAATATAATTGAATAGATCTGTAAATTGGTCGATGTTTGTAATCTAGAATCTTCGAAGGATCAAAACCAATAAATAGTGTAATAAATGTTAGCAGCCAGAAAATAATTGACTTACGGAGAAGATAAACTTTTGTAGATAAACTTGGTCTCAAACATACCTTTTTTCAATTAAAGAAAGTAGGCTTTTTCAAATCAATCATAAAACTTACTGGAACGTAGGATGGAGAGAAAAATTATTTCTGAGTGGTTTATAGTATTGTGACAAAAAGTATGCATAAAACAACAAAATGCTGAGAAAATGATAGAACAAAACTGATTTCTGAAACATGAACTTTTATTTTGTAAGCAAGACTAGAGAGAAAGCTTCAAATCCAATTCCAGTCATTGGGAATGATTAGTATAGAATAAGTTCTTGTTCAAAAACCATACAAACATATATAAATATCTATTATATCACAGTAGAATCACAATAATAATTTGGAAATAACGGAATAATTATGTTACAATCGTAGGATATAAAAGGAACTTAGAAATCCAGGAAGTGAAATTGAATGTCATCAAGACAGTCGAATAAAATTAGGTCTGGTGAATTGAAATGAAATCAATGTTCAGGAATTACTCCGGAAAAATTACAGCAGTACAAAGAACACAGCAGTAAAAAGTACAGCAAACAAACGCGATTAAGAGCTGTACGGTGTACGGAAGGGTGGTCCAAAATCATACTTGATTATCAGATTGCGCTCTCCCATTTCTTCCTTAATTATAGTGTGGGTAAGAAAGAAAAAAAATTTCTCCTAGAGCTTTGAATTTTTGAGCATCATACTCCAGTTTATAAAGCCGCAAACCTCAAGAAAACTAGAATTGATAATATGGCACAAAATTTGCACATAAATTCTGTTTTCCCCATTCTACGAGAAATTATTTCAATTTAACGAGTGAGAAGTTTTCAAGTATTTCTGAAAAAATGCACAACATTTTTAAAGTTTATCCAGACATTCCAGTTATTGATAAAATTACCATCTTCAAATAATATATTAATTACTCTGGTCGAAAAAAAAACTTCTTTCATTCTCAATTATAAATCAGATTCGATTAATGATTCAGACTAGGCTGAGCCTATGTCACACAGGACGAAAGAGACGCACACTCGCGTCCTCCTGTGAAAGTACGAGAAAGGAGAGAATGCCTGATATGTCCCGGTAGCGCAATTGGTTAATGCCCCACTCATGCACATAAGCGAATCATGGTTCAAATGTGGACCGCGGCAGATTTTTCCTCATTTCTCTAAAATTATTCTCGGACCAGTAATCGATAAAATAACCATCTTAAATTAATATATTGTTAGGATGACTTATCTCTGTTTCAAGCATTTACAAATTGTTTGAGCAGTATATTATTATTTCCTTTCACTCTATCGAATCTCGCGCTTCGTACTCGATGATAAACTTATCTTGCCCTTCGCGCTCGGTTATGAATTTACCTCAAGCTACATACGCGCTCGGTTTTTATACTTCCCTACATACGTATATAGAGCATTTGAAACTCGATAGTGAAATTTCGACTACTTTAATTTCATGTATGTGAATTCTCTTCTGTTGAAGCTTCTCCGGCCTTAACGAATACATTCTCATCTCGTGTCTTGTGCTGTGCACTCCATCAAGATTCGTTCAAAACAGTAGAGAAGTTTTGTTACTAAATTTTTTTTTCATATTTTGTGTGCTTTTTCTAGAAATTTATTTGCTTAATGTTTCACTTTATTTTATACTATTCAAACAAAAACTACGTGTCAAATCGCAGAAATTATAACAAATTTATGGATTTTTTTCGGGTGAACAAGTCTTCTATATAAATCTTCTGTCTGAACCTTCGTCATTTTTTCAAAAAGTTCAATATTTGATTTTTATAGTTATTTTTCCTGAAGGAAATGAGAACCACATATTCTGTTGAAAAAAGATTGATAACCCGTTCCAAGATATTTTCCTGGTAAATAACTTGTGTCTATTTGTTTTTTCTAAGCTTGAGACAACTCCAAAAGTTCAATTTTTCCTTTTTCATTTTTTTTCAATACAGCAAGAACTAATTGTCCTATCAAAAAGTTAACTGTAACAAATTTGTAGACTCTTTTTTGGTGCACGATTTTCGTTCATTCATATTTTCCCGTGCCTTGCATAGTTTGACCAAAATTTGATTTTTCAATTTTTGAGAAAAATCAGAAAGTTGTGAAGACCGTCTTGTAGTGCTCCCAAAAAGGAACGTTTTTTCTTTCATATCATTTTTTCATATCTTCCGTTTTGTGGCTGCGAAATTTCATTTTTGTTAAAATTTTTGAATTTTGAAAATGACATAATTCTGACAATTTCGTTTTCATCAAAAAATATCATTAGGATTAATTGTTCCACTGATTACTCAGTATAGGAAACTGTACTCAAAATTTTCAGGACTTGAAAAAATGGTCTCAAAAATGTTCAAAATGCTCTTTTTGAATTTTTTTTCGAAAATAGGTGGCTAACGGATTTGACCTTAAGTTTCTAAGACTGAAAGAGTGTTCTAAAGGCCAATCAAATCGATTAGTTTTTTCGGAAGTAATCGTGCTAACAGACAGACATACAGACAGACATACAGATATAACATTCATAAAAAACTGTTTTTCGGGTTCAGGGGGTCTCAAAACGTGGACATTTGACAAAAACGTGGGAGATCAAATTTTACACATATCTAAGACCTTCTCTGATGAGAATGTAAAAATCGTGTTTCTTCTTGATTAAGTCAAATGTGTCACTTATTATTGGATATCTACGCAATTCACATGTTACTACCTCATTTCGTATGTATTTGTCAAAATTTTCATTTCAAATAGTTTTGTTTTGTAACAAACATTTGAAATAATTCATCTCTTTCTGTATCTCATGCGTTTATTTGTCAGACTTAAGAGCAAAATCTCTTATTCAAACCATCACATAATTGTTAAAAAATCTCCCTCTCCCCAGCGCACCACGAGGTTCATAAAGGGCCTCACAGTAGAAAATTTTCTTAGTTTGTAGTTGTGGAAACCTATTATCACATCTTGTAGAGGACGCTAAACTAAGTTCATTTTTAAATGAAATCGATAAATACTGTTGTTTCAGCTGTTGTGTTTCTGCATCCGGACATGGAGCAATACTCAAGAAGTATAATATTATTTATCTGAACAACACATACTACGTCCAGCGAGGATCCTGTCAGACGATTATTCAAAAAAAAAAAAAAAAAAAAAAAAAATTTCGCATGCGTCAAATGCGCAGATGCAAGACTCCGCATAAAGGACGTCTCTATAATGGCGAACCATTCAAATGTAGTACCAATTGGATGCTGGAATTTCAAACTAATTCTGAATATGTAATGAGTACTTCAAATGAAATAAGGGTTCTAATGATTATATGTTCAAATCATGAAGTTTCGAATTGAAAAATTTCAAAATGCATGCAAATTCGGTATTGCGAATTCATATAAAAAACTCTAGATAATTCCACTTGGAATATGAAAATATGTTATGGCGAAAAACGAAAGAGCAGGGCATATTTACCTCAGTCTTGCGCAAAACTGGAAATGGTTCTTTTCCGGGATAAATTTTTTGGACCACCTTTGTGTACAACGACCATACGCGACATGGCGCTGCAAACTAACTGAACGCAACGTAGAGCAGTGGAACGGAAGCCTTGAGGATAAATAGCTACTATATAATGAAAATTTTGGATTTTTCCGACCAGGATGTGATAACTGAAATTTCGACTTTCGGGATGATATGACTCAAATAAAGCGATGCATCAGTGATAAGGTAAAGAGCATAAGAACCTTGGTTAATGAGGATTTCCGCAACGATGTTTTCTTTCCGGGAACTGCTGGACGGAAAATGTACATTTTCTTTACGTTGATGTCATCTTCAACTGATAACTTCAAATATAAAACATAAGAGTTTCTAAGAGAAAAGGTTGGACGGAACCTTTCGAAGCTCATTTGGTAAAGCAGTCATTCGGGAAACGGAAGGTCCCTGATCTTTGCTTTCTTTTCTTAGTGGCGTAAAAATATTTCTGGAATTTGATTAGTCTTATGGGTTGATACGATAGAATTCTGATTTGCGGATGGTGGAATGGAACCTTATGTCAGAACTGATCAGAATAATTGAAATGAAAATCTTGGATAGAAGTATCTAAAATATTGCATGCAAATGATGGTAAAGATATTTGTGAGTGTCGCAACTGCTGGGGCTGTGCTGGGGTTCAAGATTACTGGAGTCTTTTCTTATGTAGAATATTTGGTCATCTCGAATTTTAGATGCACAAAATTACACATTTTTTTTAAGGAAATCAATAAACACTATTTATAAGTGAGGCAGCAACTGAAAGTGAATTTGGAGACATGTGGTAGCCTCGAAAAAAATGTAATAATGGCAAAGAGAATTGATTTTTTTTTCCTTCTGTTACAGAGAAATCATCGCCCAGATGCACTGTTATCATAATGCAGTAAAACACTGCTCAGAGCCATTCAGAGAAGCGATTCAAGTTTTATCAAGTCCACCCGAGTCTACCTTATGTTATTCACTGATGGAAACACAAGAAATTCATACGGAAAAGACGCCGCGTATAGTTTTACAAAGTCCTGATTATGAAGAATATTAAAGAAAGTGTCTGATTTATTACCAGGATATTTACAAATATTCACCATATAATCTATTCACTGAGCAGAAGGAGCTCTACCTTGAAATATTTAACTTCATACGGTCACATAAACTTCATCAGTCATGTCTGAAATGTAACTGTCAATCGGGATGACTTTTTAACATAATTTTTCAGTTTTAAGCCAGAGGAATGGAATTTTAAGGCAAAGTCTCTGAAGTAATTTGTTGGACGGGAGTGTGAGGAGGAGGGGGGGGGGATACGTTTTAGTTTGGTACAGCCGCTCATTCTGAAGGACTATTTTTCTACGTTTGCTATGTTCCTATGTTAAAATACTGTTGGATGAGGATGCTTCGATATTCACGTTTTGCAAAGAAATGTTGTTAAAAGTATTGTAAGCACCACAGAGAGGAGAATTTTGCGTCTCGCTCGATGTTTTCAGAAGGTTTCAGAGGGGAGACCGCCAAAGACGTGTCGACGAAAAACGTCTACTTTCCTTCCTTAATGAATAAAATACTATTATAGTCATCAATAAGTCATTAGGCTTCAAATTTATACCTACATAGAGATGCTTCTTTCACCAGAAAAAACTTGGAGTTATCTTCACCCTGATTTTGAGGCAAAGATTCCCTGCAACAAAATTTACCGTATGTCTGCTGTCCCATGGAAGAACCTAGGAAGTGACTTTTTCCATATTGAATATTTGCAGGCATATAATCTGCATGGGAAAATAAATTCTATGGCAAATGTCACTTAATAGGTTTTTTCGTTGAACAGCAGATGTGTGTAATCATTACTCTTACACCCTGATATTTCTTCGTTTTTTCCTGCTTGTGAAGCTAACTCCATACAATTCTCACGTAGCAGCACCACTGTCTTCATAAACTCGCATTCATCGTATTCGGCTGTTTCACTAACCGTCGTTTAACTTCATTCCAGCAATTAAAGCTGCTAACTTCTAATTTTTAGGGCGGTTGTGGTGACTTGTATTTCTCACCGCAAAAAAAAATCAGAACAATGTTTACCTCCTTTGCAAGGCAAAATAACTTTACCGCCCTGATAAGCAGTCAGTTATTCCACGAGATTTGACCTGAATCAGCGCCATCGGACGAAATGAATTATTAACTAATGATGTATTATTGCTAATACTTATGAATGTGCATGCACGAAGATTGTTCTGATGTTTGCGTGCAGTCAAATTGAACTCTCTCTCCTACATATGTGAAATGAAATATCGTGTAAAATGCGGGATCAGTTAGTGATCTTTACCAACTTATCTCCCGTTCCACAAAATATACCTTTCCAGTCTGAGCGACAGGCGGCATCCTTAATAGGTTCCTTCACGCGCCTGTAAATGAACAAATTATCAATATTTTTATTGTACCATCAGGCCATAGTCCCTTGCGGGGTAAGCGTAACTCATAAAGAGTTATAGTTGCACGGAGAAAACTATAACTATATGCAATAGCGTCCTTCTACTTCGGATGTACAAACACTTCAAATTTGTCTGCTAGTTACGTACTCACTAATATTCTCTTCCTCGTTGATGTTCTCGAGATGATACAACTTTTACTCAAATCTCGAATTCATACCTTGAAAACCTGTATCTGTCTTAATACCTCAGACTGGTTTAAAACTTCCGTATCCCAAGCACTAGTACTCTCGAAGTACACAAACAACAATATGATGGCGTCGGGTGCTTGATGGATGACGCGACGCTACGCTGCGTGACGTGCTTTGGCGTGTGCCAATCTGCCCAACTGTGTGCAACCAATCAAAAATAGTTGTGATAAAAATACTGTGCTTGTGAGACATCCACAGACTGTGGTTGTAGCAACCACAAGCCTGTAGCTACATGATTGTAGTTGTGACGACCATATCATGAGTTGATCCAACTACATGCAAGTAAAGCGGCGCAAATTGAATATGGTTAGGCTACAAATGGCGTGGTTGTTGGAGCTACAGCATACAGCTAAAAGCTTGTGGTTATGGTAAATATTTCATTTGGATCTGAGAACTCAAATAAAAGATGTCCCAACAAGACTTGTGGAAAATGCAACCATATCGCTTGCAATTTGATAATTTTAGTTGTTGCAACCATATCAGTTTTTTCCATGTGGTTGGGTCGGATACACGGAAGGAAGACAGTCTCCCGCCAACATACCAACAGCACGCGGGTCACCCATCCAAGTAATAATCGCGCCCAACTTTGCTTAACTTCAGTGATCGGACGGGAACTGGTTTTTTGAGCGTGGCATGGTCGTTGGTAAATTAATTTTATGAATTGAATTGATTAATTGATTCAGTACATTTATTTGAATTTAATTCATTTTAATTCAATTTAATTTACGTAGTGTGCATATAAAATTAAACGTTATCTCGTAAATTTTTATAACAAATGGAAGTTTATTATTGTTTCTCATGAAACCACTGCTTAAACCGTTGACATTAATAATACACATATTGTGATCTCCTTCTAAGTACTTACATAAATAATCAGTCCCCTGGCGTTTCACCAACAAAAAATCGAAATCAAGGCTGAAGATTTGGCAATTAATTCAACGACAAATGTAATTTATATTGTAATTAAACAATTGGGTGCAATAAGGGTGTACCTGCATCTTTATAGGGCACTTATTATCCATCTGTTTTTCGTGTGGTTAGGCTAGGAACAAATGAAAAACAGGTGATTGGTAAAACGGTTATTGAATCGTTTAATGAGTTTTCTCTGCAGAGCAGAATGAATACTCTACAGCAATGCGAAAACTGAAATTAATCATACTCTGTATTGTACGAACCTGAGTAGTATTTTTTAAAAGCTGCGAAGCATAATATACGGAAGAATATAGCAATTGATTTTGGGGAAAGTGGCGCGGCATACGCCCCGCGATTTAAGTGATCAAATTTTATGTAGGTAGTTTTCGCGGAGACGGGTCACATAAAGGAGCCAATTTCTAGTTATATGGCGGGTTTCTCCGGAATAAGGCAGGAACTTTATACTACAGATAATGAGGTTATGCAGGCCAACTCAAAAAAATTTAGGGCCGCCTCTTTAAATCTTACGCATATTTTTTCCTTTTATGGTGACAATATTAAAGAGACAGAATTTCATTATGTTCTATTTATGATACCAGAATGAATCGATTTTTCGTTTATTAGGGTATCATCAGCTCAACACAGCCTCTTTGGAATAATGTTTAATTTTAATGTTACGGTTTTCGACCAGGCATGTCTATTTATATTATGATGTTAATGTTTTTGTCTACTGGCCTTATAAATATTTAAAATATTAGTTATTTAAATAATGTTTCTCAAAGTTGTGAAAAACGACTCTCTAGCTCCGCTGGGAAACTCCGCTGGGACCTGGGTTTGAATCTCAGCAGAACTAGACAGTCATTTTTTCACGGCTTTCAAAAACAATATTTAAATAATTGATGATTCAAATATTAATAAGACTAGTAGACAAAAACATTACAATCATAATATAAATAGATATGCCTGGTCAAAAACCATTAAGATCAAAATTGAAAATTACATTCCTGTTGGAAGAATGAAAAATCCTACAAGTATAACAATTTCGACGAAATTGACTTGTAGGGGGTTGTGAAGAATGAATCTTGCACTCTCCGTAGCTTAGTGGGTTAGAGCATCAGACCGGAAGTCTGTAGGACCTGGGATCGACTCCAAGCGCAGCTAGATAGTCATCTTTTCACAACTTTGGCAAAAAATATTTTAATAATTAATTATTTTAATATTGATAAGACCAGTAGACAAAAATATTATCTAAAATAAAGTTCATTTTACAACTATATCTTCTATAACTATATCCTATAAAGTAATTATCAAACTACAATCCATAGCGAAATGTTCAGCGTTGAAACTTTTTTTGTGAAACCAACCCTTTTACTCGCTCGATGAGGGCTAAAGTTTTGGAATTTTCCGTTTCTATAGCTCTAGCCCCACACTTGACACGGTTGTTCTTGTAGTTAAATCCGTAACTTAAGTCATTGCTTATTTTTGTTTCTTTCAAAAAATTTCAACACATAAATGCGTATGAACATCTGAGTCAAAACTTAAGGTAGAATCTAAACATTCTGGATCCAAACATACTGGACTTCTAATACAATCATAATGTTCAACTATTTTCGCTTCACTTTACATTACTGTAATCTCATTCTGTTGTACATACCCGAAGTATTTTCATGAATCTACTCAAGTTTCTTCTATTGGAGACAAAGTGACAGGGGTTGAATAAACTTTTATCTCATCGAAACGAACATAATTCAACCGTAACAAAATTAGACCATTTATTTCTTGTTTTGAGAAATTTTCTCATGAAGAGAAGAAAACGAAATTATTTTTGTCATACGTTCAATATACATGTATTTTCTGTATTGAAAAACGATATGAACTACATCGACGTTTCCACCCATCTTTCGGCCTTCTTCAAGATACATATATGAAAAGATTTCTTAAAAATTTGATTCTCAAAAAAAAAATTCTTTGATAATGATTCATATGTATGGTTTTGTACCAGTCTATTATTTATATAATAAATAATTACAATAGCAAAGAAAATCAAAATTATGACCTGACAAAAAAATCGTTGCCCCGAAATTGAACAAAGTGAACTGTTGTACACTAAATCATTCCTGGAAACTTGTTTTCTCTTAGGCCTCCTCTTTTACAAATAGGAAAAGGGGACAACCTGTCCAAAAGTTAATATAAAAATCGTGCCCGCTGCTCGGTCACATTCTCATCGCGCGCTTCGCTCGCAGATTCGAGTGCGCCCACGGCGCAAGTCTTTCGGATTTCGCGCTTCGCGCTCGATTATGAATTTACCTTGCGCTACGTGCTCGGTCTTTGTACTTCCCAACAATTGTGTATAGAGCTTTTAAAACTAAAAAGTAGAACGTCAGCAGCTGTATTTGATGATTGTGAATTTTCAGTTGTTAAGCTTCTCCGAATTTAACGGATGCATTCTCATCGTGTGTCTCGTGCTGCGCACTCGATCAAAATCTGCCGAAACGCGAACTTTTTATATAACTTTCAACTCTAATGCATCAAATGTATATAATATTACTTTATATACTTCATACGTTGTTTTGTTCAAAAAAAAATTAGCTGGTCTAAATCTAATATTAATATAATTGCAATGAAAACATAAACCACGCATACCATAAAAAAATAACAGTTTTTCTTTTCAAACATTTCTTTGTATCTTGTTAAGTTTTACTAGAAACTTGACTTTTATTTAAATGTTGTTTTTTTGAATTAATACCAAAACAATGTATCTCATATGAAAAGAAATTGAAAAAAAACTTGTAGATGTTCTTTTAAAGAACAATTTTGTTCTTGAACTGGAATTTTTTATTTTTAGACTATTCTTGCAAAAAAAAACTACATGCTCTTTCGAAAAATTATTGAGGACAAACTTGTCAAAAGGTTTTAGATAAAGGTTTTAGTACTAATGTTTTAGTACTTTTACTTTTTTTCGTATCTTCCATAGAATGCTCACAAAATGAAGATTTTGATTTTTCTATTATTTTTTGTGCGATCAAAATTGGAATTTTCGATTTATCGAGAAAATTCAAAAAGTTGTATTAACGATCTTGTACATCTGCCAAGAAGAAACCTTCTTCTCCTTCTGACTTTTCTTTCAATCTTGCGTTATTTGGCTGAAAATTCTCATTTTCGTTTATATTTTTGGATTTTGAAAATGCCACAACTCTGAAAATTTTGTTTTCATCAACAAAAAAATCATGAGGATAAATTGTTCCACTTTTACCTACTACAAGAAACCCTACTTACAATTTTTGAGGCTCGGAAAAAAACTCCAAAAGAATTTCCAAAATATGCGATCTTCTTGTGCGATCGAAATTGGAATTTTCGATTTTTTGAGAAATTTCGAAACTTTGTGCTCACGATACTGTATAGCACCCAAGAAGAAACATTTTTCCTCTCTGACTTTCGTTTCAATCTCGGGTCATCCAGCTGAAAATTCCCATTTTCTTCTAAATTTATGAATTTTTAAAATACCATAACTCTGACAATTTTGTTTTTATCGATAAAAATTATGAGGATAAATTGTTTCACTTCTTACGTGCTACAAGAAATTGTAGTTACAATTTTTGAGTCTTGGAAAAAAAAGTCCAAAAAAATTTTCAAAAGCTCCCCCTCTTTGATTTTTCATCCAAAATAGGTGGGTAACGAACTTGATCTGTCTTTTCGGTTCCTCAAAATGTGTGCCAAAGGGCAATCCAACCCGATTAGTCTTTCAAAAGGTATGGAGTATACAGACGACAACGACGACGACGACAGACAGACACTAACGTAAAAACTACTTTTTCGGAATCAGGGGATCTCAAAACGTGGAGATTTCATAAATTCCGCGAAAGTCGGTTTTCACATAAAACCAATACCTTCTTGCTATGATGAAAATGTGGAAAATGTAGAATCATCGTACGATAAATAAGAGGGAATAAGAAACTTTGTACATAGTCATATTCATTACAAACATCAGGGCATTCTTTCATTTTGTAAATTACCATAAATATTATTATACTTCTTACTGAAAATGGACTCGATAATCTTCCTTTTTTATCCATTACCACTGATGAATAGTATAATAAAAGAAAGAATACACGAAATTCAGAACAGCGCAGGAAATAAGAAAAACTCAAAATGGTTAGAAACTCGTAATAAAAATGATAAGAATTTAACTCTTCCTTACGTAAAGGTTTGTCGGAAAGAATCGGAAGTTCCTTGAAGAAATTTAATATTTATGTATATTCCGTTTCTACATGCAAAATATAAAGTCCCTTGCATTTGATATTTAGGGCCATGGGATCCTTAGGAAATTATCGATTCTAGATTCACCGGTTTTTCCCGAAAATAAGAAATATTTAGTCTTGAAAACTGAAGGAATTACAAACCTCATGTTAACGGACGTCCTCAAACTCTTCTTTTGTTGTATAATCGAAAAGAGTTTTATTGTGCTAAATTTTGTTAATGTACGTGTATTTGAAGTTATGTGTGTTAAAATTCCGCCAGGCGGGTGGCACACTTATAAAGGCCTGTAGAATAAATGTAACGTGAGATTTTACCGGAGCCCCGTGGTGGCGCTGGCTGTACTTCTAGGTTGATAATTATTCTATTATAGCATGGGGTTAATTTAAATTTGGTTTATCTCAATTATTTGAACACGTTTTTCTGCATATATTTATCTTGGGACAATATTTTGTAATATTTTAAATATCTGAAGAATTAATAGGTGCTAATGAAAAAGTTAAGAAACCATTATTCTTATGACTATATTAGAATACGCTTCTCACTGTATACATACAATGAATCTACAAATATATTAAATTTGTAGCCTTGACACATGTAAATATCGTAATAACTATGAAAATTGTAGATTTCAATAAAATATCATATATTTATGACATTCATATTAAGTATGGAAATCATACCCTTATTCAAGTTCATCTTCTATTTGAGTTTAAGCAGTAATTCATTTTTCTTCATTATGATAAACCTGTAAAAAATGAAGACATCCAGAAAAATCTATTATGTTACCAAAATATGTCGAATAATTCTAGCGATTTATGTAACAAAGAATAGTATATATAGAATAAATACATATTTTAAAGTTAGATAAAATTATTGAGAGATCATAGTTATTTATGTATTTTAACTATTAATTTTCAACTAAAATGATAAATATTTAACAGGAGAACTTCAATTCTCAACCATGAAGGTGAATATCCAAACAAGAAGATTATTTTCAAGGGAACAGATCAATTTTCTACCAAAAAATAAATGTTCCAACAAAATGGTTGGATTTCGAACTGGAAAAATCACTTTCATGCAAAAATGGAACAGTAACATTCTAAGTTTAAACAAACAATTTCAAACCAAACATGAGAGTTCTTAACTTAAACAAAGAATCTTCAATTAGAAGCGTTGAATTTTTCTAACAGAATAATTAATTTTCACTAAGAAAAAAAAATTGTCACTGTTGAATACTCAAATTTTAAATTACAAAAAGTTTTGTTTACCCGAACAAATGAGTTTTCAACTAGAACTATGGAATTTTCAATTGGAGTAAGTTAAATTTTATTCATTTAAAATCAAGAAGAGGGGACTTTCATGTTCATGAACGTTCCACGTAAAAAATTCCCTGTTCCAAGTGAAATACTATTTCTTTACTCAAATTCCCTGCCCTAAAATCAAAACTATGATTATTTTCTAAAAAAACCTTTGTCACAAGTCAGATAAATGAGGAGAAAGCAAATGAAACGTGATAAAAATATTGTTTTGGAAAAATTGAGGAAACGATTCTTATCTCTGTATGTCGGGCATATCATCATTTCGATTATCAAACTGAAGTCGGCTAAAACGACCTCATAGAAAAACGAATTTGCAAGAGGTTTTTCTTTTAATGGAAAAAAATTAAAATCCTTCTCTCGTAAAGGAAAGATATAAGAAAAGTTTTTTAATTCGGACAAAAGAAACGTGACATTTTTTTGATAAAATGATAAGATCTCTCCCAATTCATTAGAATAAAATGGTCATTTCTCATATTTTTACGGCAAAATTTTTAGGTGTCCAGGCAAATCAAGGAGTTCCCGGTTCTCCAATTAAGTTTCCGGTCGTCTCTCGATTTTTCCCAGCCATTAAGATTCCTTGTAATTTTCCGGTTTTCCAGTCTAGTGATGACCTGGCTTTAGTTCAAAATTGGCCGTTGATTCAAAAAAACTTCGATGAATCTGAAGTCTCGAAACAATAGTATTTTATTTCCAAGCACCAAAAAATCGAAATATTTTGTTTATGTACTGAAAAAATGGAAACTCAACATTTTCGACACCTTCCCCATGTATTTTATGAACTGTCGGCCTAAAAGTACTGTCAGCGCCGTCACTCGGCTACGGTCTACATTTCCGTCACTTTCAGTTTCGACTGTCACCTGCCTAAAAATTTAGGACCAGCGGATGGAGGAGCATGCAAAAAAATGGCCCCGAATGGTAAATTCCTCTGATTGTTTGGTAACATATCCTTAATTTGCCGACCGTAAAAGTTCAGGGGGGGGGGATGACACCTCCACCCTCTTATTTATTGTATAATGATTTTATATTTTTTATTTTATTTTTTGGACGAGTTGTCTCCTCTTCCTGTTTATAAAAGAGGAGGACTAAGGAAAAACAAGGTACCAGGAATGATTTAGTGTACAACAGTTCACTTTGTTTAATTTCGTGTCAACGATGTTTTTGTCAGGTAATAATATGGATTTTGTTTGCTTTTTTAATTAGTTTTAATTTGAATATTGGACTTGTGTGAAATCATACATTATGGATATTTATCGAAAAATGTTTTTTGTTTTTCAGAATCAAATAAAAAATTTTTTCTTTCAATTCTTCCTTGAAAAATACCCAAAGATGGGTGGAAATGTCGGTGTATTTCATATCGTTTTTTAAACCAGAAAATACATCTATATTGAACATATGAACCAAAAAAATTTCGTTTGCTTCTCTTTATGAGAAAATTTAATCATAAAAAAAACGTTTGAAGAAAAGAATAATTTGAGACTTAGTCTGGATTTCGGATTAACTATTTCTAGTTTCTTGCCGCACCCCGTGTAGTACTGTATTAACGCGGATATCTCTGGCATGGGCAATATTAATTGTTGTGTATTTATGGGTCAAAAAATGGAATAACATATAGCCTAAAAATGGAGAGAAATAATAACTGCGCATGGTATGGCCATGGAAGCATTTAATTTCCCAGTCGACCATCCTGTATGATATTTAGAATTTCTTTTCAATGATATCCCTTGTTATTTGTGCTCTTTTGCGTTGACAACAAGACAAAGGTCCATCCGGATTCGTTGTAGAACATATCATGAAGACCTATGCAGCAAAAATAGGTGAAAAACGTTTCATGCGCCACCAATATAGAAAGTATAATAATTTTTCAACCCAGTTACGAAACTTATCAGCTTACTTCCTTATTTATTTTTCAATGTAAGAAAGAAAGCGGATTAAGTCCGATTACACTCAGAGTACCATCCTTCGAACTTTTCTGATTGCATCTGGCATTTGTGTCACGCCCTTGAGTACCAAGTCGATATGCCTCGACAAATTGGAAATTGGTATTCCGGTTGTAGTTCCACCACCGGCCAGACGGATTTGCGAAGAACTAGCTTGGAGATAGAAGTAAGTGTGCCTGTGTTAGCTGTCGTATACATTGGAGTTGGTCAAATCGCTTTCCGATGGTCATCCTTCGCTGGAATACTAAGATTCAAACTTTTGTGGGGAAGGTTGAAAAGAATACCTTATTTGGAAAGACACATTGCCGCATCATAAATATTCATAATTTGTAATAGATTTCCAAAATATTTGCTTCCTAGTTTAAAATTTATCTGCATAAGAATATATATATTTGTAGTAAATGTGATAAAATGTATCCCAACCACAGAGAGTTGCTTATTCTTTGAGCACGTGCTAAGTTGGATAATAACTCTTAAAATTTTAATGAGTGAGAAGAATGCTATTTATTCAATGGATAAGACTATACACTGATCTGTAACAAAAACTCACGGTTTCATGTAACTCCCAGTGAGTCACTGAATAAAATAAGTAAGGCTTAGTACTGAGAATTCTACAAGTTTCTGAGGTAAAAGGAAGATAACATAAAAGCTGCAAATTGAATAGGTTAAGCTCTCATCTGCTGAACATGCGAAAAAAGTCCCTTCAAATAAAAAAAATTTCATTGATATAACAAAGTCAATTTTCAATGAGCTGTGTTGAATTTATAGCTAATATAAGAAGCTTTCGAATTTTCTATCGGAACCAAGCTTCAAAATTTACTTGAGAAATCTCTTTCGTTCCTCAGATACTGCGAATTATATATTTCCTATCATTAAAATATATGAAAAATTTAGAAAAATTTGCAGAAAATTTCATAAGCTTGAGTAAGGATAAAAATTAGAATGATTCCTATATTTCCAATTGTGTTTATTCATAGTTCAATACTTGCGATCCTTCTGACCGTTTTCGGCTTAATTCATCAGGCTCACGGCGAGATATCTACCCAATCGCTTGGATTAATTCGGATTTGGAAAGGGTGAGAAGAGTGTTTGATCGTTTTCCTATTTTGGCAACTGATTGGAATGGTTTACGTCATTTATGCTTAGGTATATATCAGTTTAACCATACACAGTTAATGAACAGAAAAAAGCTGGGCTCACTTTTGCTGTGGCTTTTTTTCATCACTTCTCTCACTTCATTTTTTTCCAGGGCATCTCCCAGCGATCTCCTTCTGTTTTAAATCCCAATTGTAGTTGTCTTTGACTCAAAAATTCTGTATCTCAATAATAATATAGAGCCATGACATAATTCGCAAAAAATCGGAGAAACCCACGTTTTAGAGCAGATGTTTTGAAATCGTGAAGGATAAATAACTTGAGTCCAAACACTTAACAAAATCATGTTAAGGAACTTCTTTCTGCAAGAAAATTTGTTGTCACCAAAAATTTTGGAACTTTTGGAAATTTTGGAATTTTCGAAAGATTTTGTTCCTTATATTTTTTTATTTTAATTTATTCCGATCTTCCAAAAATGTTTGAAGAGTTCTCAATATATTCACGTAGATGGTACTTTTTTGATCCACTGATCAGAATGTTTATTTAAAAACGAGCTTTCGCTTCACGACGTGGACCCTCTCCAGGAAAAACAATTATTCCATAACCTCCAACATATTGGACGAACTAGAAAGAAATTTCTTATATAACAAAAGAATTTTAGAGGCAATGTTAAACACTCGTAGAAATGAAACATAACCTATAAACTTACCGAAGCGACACTTATATTTTAGAATCACATAACACAACAGTTTGTTGAAATTGCCTTTCTTGGATGTTCTAGTTTACAAAAGATCTGACAACACATTGGGACATGAAGTTTACAGGAAACCTAC
>WSXT02222576.1:0-16830 GCA_011762715.2 Neuroterus valhalla | reverse complement strand
TTTCGAGTTCCAAATGCTGATAAATAATAATAATAAAATAATTACGAAAAAGATACTTTAAAATAGCGAATTTCCTCGTGTTTCTTATTTTTCAATCAATCATAACAAGGAAGACACTCTAAGATAACGAATATTCTCATTTTTTTTCTATGAAACCTAATCAATATTGTTTCAGCATGTTATTTCCGATCCTCTAATTTTGATATCATCATTGAACAGGACGCCGCGCCGATAACATCGGTCAACAAACAAAATTTTTGTTTTTGTGCATGGGTTTTCAAGTAATATATTCTGATTATATAAGCAAATATACATAAAAGAATGCGATCAAAATTGAAAATATTTGCTTTTAAGAAGTTATGGCGATCCGACCATTTTTCATTTTCGCGACTAATTAATGTAGGTCTTGGCGCGCTATCGCTGTCGAAAGAGAGGTATTAAAATGCTGTTTGCTGCAATGAAATATATGGAATATACGTACGAAGTTATTGGAGACTTTAATATGGTGTCTTTTTTTTAGTGGAATACAAGGTGGATATACGAAATACTATTGTTATCTTTGCCTTTGGGACAGTAGGAATGATGCCGCTCACTACTGCCAAAAACATTAACTTGTCCGTACACTCACCGCTTGCCTGGGCGCCTATCAGCAGAGGGCCAGTTTCTCGTCTGTTCATGCTTGAGTGATTCTGTTCCCCCCCCCCCTCCTCGAGCCTCGCACGACGCAGCACGACAAACCATCAGCCTTGAAAAGGCAGTACCGTAATGCGTAACATAGAAGTTGTTTACTTGGGGACTTGCGACGCACGTATTCACAAGACTATACATACGGTCCTGAGTGTTTACCTTCGCCTAGTCAGTCGCCGCTTCGAATCTGGTTTAAACTGGATTTCTAATTGCTATCGCCTGAGGACCAAACCCCTTGGTACTGGCCCCCAGGCAAGCGGCGAGTGTACTGAGTACGAAGCGGAAAATGCAATATCGAATGGGAGGCAATTGACGATTCTTAAACCATATTAATGCCGCCATTGCAGATTAAATTGGGTCTTCATACCCAATTTGTAAAGGCTTTTAATCATGAATCTCAAGCTTTCAAATAATTGAAAAATTCTTTTCCGAAACTTCCGGAAGCCAAAATTGAAGCTGGAATTTTTGTGGAACCTCAAATAAAAAAAATTATGGATTATGATATTTTCCCGCAGTTACTTAGCAAGGAACAGTTTTAAGGCAGTTGTTCATGTTTTTTATGGAAACTATATAGCCTAAAGTTATGACGAGCTGATCAATGACATGATAAAGAATTTTCCCATCATTGAATGTAGAATTTCTCCATAGATGCACATGTTACACTCTCATTCAGATAAATCAAAAGATAATATGGAAGCTTATTCAGAAGTACAAGGGGAACGCTTCCAACAAGGCTTAATGCAATTCGAGAAAGTATTTACCAAGGTCAGTATACTAAAAGCATGATGGGGAACTATATTTAGGGGTTAATAAGAGGTAACTTTTACTAAACATGACAGGAAAAGTAAAACTGTTCATTTTTAAACATTTGGACTCTATTTTGAAACTTGTATTATAAAAATTAATTATAAATTGATGTTTAAGAATCTTCTAATGAATCATCTCTGTGTCCATTTTTTATGTATTCTTATGGATTTGAATTTTCCATTTTTTGAACGTAAAAGCGAATCCAGAACTATTTTTTGTTCTCATTCATATTTCTAGGTAAATAAGCAATAAGAATAACGTATGTATAACTCGTGCACAAAAATGCTGTAGATCGGTGTAATATATGCTGAGATTTGCTGAAGTATCATACTAGAAATTGTAATGTTCGAAGAAAAAAAAAAAAACAAATTGGGATTTGATAGTGGAATTGTTTAATGTATTTGAATTTGCCCATGTTTCACACAATGATAACAAAAAAGGCAGTTTCACATAAAAAGTTCTCTCATGTTTCTCATGTTTTCGGCGAAATAGGCACCAGAGAAGACACTTAGATAAGTCCAATTTTCTAATGATGTGTGTGTTTTATCGAATGATGACACAAGAAGCACTTCGACAAAACAAATGCCCTAATATTCTCCGTATGTTCTACTCAATAATGACAAAAAAAACATTTCGACATTTCGAATTTCCCTATTTTAATTATGTTTTATAGAATCATAAAAAAGACACTTCTAAGTAATGAATTTCCTCATATTGAGAATGTTTCATCTTATGATAGCGAGACGAACACTTTGCCACAGAGAATTGTATCATGTTTCTCATGTCTTGAAAAATTATAGCATACGAATGTAACACTTTACATGGCGAATTTGTTTATGAATCTTTTGTTTGAACCGATGATTCCACTAAAAAAACACTCCAAAATAAAAAATTTTCTGTTGTTGAGTACGTTTCACCCAATGAGGACATAAAAGACACTTTGACATAGTAGATTTCGTAATGTTTCTTATGTTTTACCAAATCATAGCAAAAAAGACACCCTGTCATAGCAAATTTTCCCATGGTTCTTATCTTTTATCTGAGGATAAAATATAATACACAGCACCGTAACAAATTTTCTCATGCTTCCTCCGTGCTTCACAATAGTATCAAAGGACACTTCAATTCAAACTCTAACATTAACTTGAATAATGAAACGTATCTTTATAAATATATGATCAGTAAGTATATATATATTTTCATTTCCGAAAAATACCAACAAAGACAGGAATTCCTATACAATACTCTAAATTTTGATGCGGCTATTTAGAATCGTAAAATGAAATTACATCACGTATATTGTACATTAGAATTTTATCATCACATTTAGAGATATAATAAGCACATTCTCTATAAATGCATTTGCACTCGGAGCACGATTGTCGCGAATATTTTGTGCGGAAGGTGTGAAATCTGCCTCTTTAACTTCATCCTTTTATATACCTTACCACGCATATCTCGACGCAAATTCTTTTCAGGCCATTGCCAAGCCTTTTCCCCCTACACTCTCCTCGGCGCATATAACAGCACGGCTCTGCTATGCCAACCATTCCCAGCTCATGCAATAGTTAACAGTTTTACCTGGCCTACCATCGTCGTACTTCCATTTTTTCGTTCAAAGCTGCTTTTTGCTCCACAGAAACTTGCCACGGAAACGGAATCCGTTCGAATCGCTGGCGACCGAATCGCCCTTTGTGAAATCCCATCATCTCCCAACGATTTTCCGGCAGCCAGACGAAATAAATGTCACTTTTCTGCTCACAGATGGAAGTCTATGACTTTGTGAATGTCATGCATGTCGACTTAACCTAATTCCAAAAGAGAAGTGGGTGTTTTCCAGCGTACATATGCGTGGAAAGAATATTTCCATGTGTTTTGTACATTCTTGGGTGTGAAATTACATATGATTTTATTATATCGTTATTATTTTCAATAAAGCACTAGGTCGAATACATTTTGGGGTAAGTATAACTTGTCGGGTTTTAGTCTTCTTGTACTATTGGGGATCAAGGAATTTATATGGAAAGTTTGAGTAAGGGATGTGAAAGAGATGGCAGAAGGGCTATGCTTGAGATCAATATATTGCGTACTATTCATGCAAACATGAAACTTGTCCTACAATACGGATCCAACATGGGCTGCTAATCAATCTCTACAGCAAGCATCCAAGATAAACAGTTTCCCGAAGCATTAAAATATTTCACCGAGAAAAACACTTCATGCGGTTCATAAGTATTGAACATCCTTCATTTTAGGTGTCTCTTTTTTCTGATGAAACATTGTCTTCCACACATCTCTATTCTTGCAGATCTTGTGTTAGTTCTTGTGTCACTTTTGTCATCCAATGTTTCTTCCGCTTCAAATTTTTTGAGAACCAACTCATAACTTACCTTGTCCATAAGCATATAACCGTACATGTTTCAACGGAATCGCATGCTGATCGCGTTCACTGAAATCCTATCCTTGTCTTGATACGTCTAGGTCTTGCTACCATACAGCATGATAGGTGCAAGTAAATAATTCTATATCGCAATTTTGGCCTTGTTTGCTACATTTCTACTGGTAGTTATATCTTGTACCTTTACTCTTTATAATCTTTCTACCCTCACTTATACGCCTGACAATTTCAGCATCAATTTTTTCGTCTGCAGTGAATAAAGTTCCAAGATACATGAGATTACCCATTTGTTCTATCATTTTATCATTCCAGGCAATGCTGTATGGTTTCCCTCATCATGGCTCTCAAATACAATGACTTTTGTTTCATAAACGTTAATCTTGGGACCCATATTCTTCATGCTTGTATCTAGAAAATCATAACCTGATTCTGCTGTAAGGATCTGATCATCTGCAACACTTAACAACTTATTCATCAAGAGAGCTATCCCCAGTCATTTGTCCTTCTATATGTTGAAAATCCAGAAGAATAACGCAACCTTGCCTAACTTCCCGGCTAATATCAAACCAGTTATTCAGCTGTCCATTTACCCTTACAATTGCTTTACTACCATTATAGATTGTTTTTATTGCTTTCGGAAGTGAACCATCAAATTCATACTCTTTCAGGACTTCAAAAGACTTCCTAAGCTGACTTATCAGAAGGTTTCCTCAGATCAACGAAAGTCACAGAGAACATTTTTGTTCGCAGTCAAACTTTTTCCTGTGATCCGTTTCACACACATCTGATTCGCACATGATTCATCTGGCATAAATTCACGTTGAACTCCCTAGATTCTTCTCGCAATTGTTTTCGAACTCTTATTGATAAGTCTTTCGGTGAATCTTTTTCCCATGATGCTAAGTA
The DNA here is from genome assembly GCA_011762715.2 of Neuroterus valhalla. Lineage (NCBI taxonomy): Eukaryota > Metazoa > Arthropoda > Insecta > Hymenoptera > Cynipidae > Neuroterus > Neuroterus valhalla. The sequence continues at coordinate 12,032 of WSXT02222576.1, read as the reverse complement.
GGTTAATACACTTCCCATTGGAGAGGGAGACAATATACGCTTTTTTCCAATCCTTTGGAACTTTACCGTCCACATCACACGTGCACCTGGATTGTGTAGAAGATATACTGGCCTATACTGGCAAAACTGAACAATTATAATACATTTCCAAAGTTTATGGAATGAGGAGCTCTAATATTCTCTTATCAACGCCATGATGATAACAAAAGATTGATGGCAAAATCCAATTTCATGTTTATCTTTGTGCCTCATAGATTTTTTACTAACTATTTGAGCGCTTCATGGTATGAACGAGAATGGATACCAGAATATATACTATATACCAAGAAGCGTTTTCAAGCTCTGCGAGGCTAAAAACTACATAAAATTGGATTCTTATATCGAAATTTTCGAACAGCATCACTTGAAATAAGAAATATTCTAGTCCTACTCAATAAGACCAGAAGACGTTTCTCGTAAATTGATTTTGGGGTACCGTATGCTCTTCTCGATCATTTTTATTATTTATTAGTATCTTTATGTTTGATTTTAGAAATTGAGAGGTATTTTGAGCTAGGAAAGGTTATGGAGAATATTATCTTCACTTATGCCAATCTAACTTCTGGTTCCATTGCCGAGTCTGATGTCAAAAGGCCGTAAAGTTAATGTTAGTAAGTTCGAACAAGAAGATAGGAGTATACGATAATTTACCATTTTCTTAGTGAGATTACGAGGGTTATAAACTCAAACTGCTATCGTTTCTCGTAAAAGTTTGCATTCTTTATTGCTTATGTTAAGTAGTGAACTGGAATCTTTCGATTTACGGGGACGTACACGACAGTAGTTTCGTTATGTATTCCGGACTCTAGGATTTTTACTCTCTTTTATAATAATTTTAGGACCCTCTGAGGTTATATGGTGGGTATACTCAGTGACATGCATAGAATTTTCGATTAGGGGAGAGGAGCTCCTCTCTGTGTTCTGAGCTTCTTTGCCTACCCCTAACACGAGAAAAAATTCAGAGTCACGTGATGAAGAGCAAAACAAAATAAAAATGTGCGTGTCATGGGTTATGCAGCAGCTGTGGATAACCCGTGTCGAACAAATGCCAATATAAAAATTTCTCTTTAACAATGTTTACACTGGGTCAATAAAAATACCGATGTCTTTCAAAAAATAACCGCAAAGACATCGCAAAATAATTTTTTCGGGACGTTCGTGCGGGCCATTTCGTTCGCTACATAGGAGGGGTGAGTACGTTGACGCGCTCTGTTTGCGCCATCTCTTGGATACAATTTCAAATAGTAGGGTATCCTGGGCTGCCCGCGACCGGCTCAGCGTGTGTTTATATATTGAAGTCTGCATGGGAATGCATTTTAACAAAGCTTTTTCATTTGTGTAAACGTCATGCATTCAACGAAAAATGTGGATTATACTACGAACTAGATTTCAGGAAGTAGATACAAGCATTTTCCGTCCGAAAAGTTTGGGACAAGTCAAAAAGTAAACGTGACATAGTGGTAAACGCGTAAGGAACGAAGTTCCTCCCGTCGGCGTCGCTCAACAAATACTGAATATAAACGTTCCTCAAATAATGATATAAAAGTAATGCGTGTCTCTGGAACACGCGGTAGGGGCGGAGTTTCGAATGCACATATAAGTACGCCCTCTTCCGTACAACGCATTCGAAACTCCGTTCCTACCGCGTGCTTCAAAGACACGCATTATTTTTACAAAATTATTTGAGGAACGTTATTTTTTTTTAAATTCAACGTTATACTATATTTTTACTTTTATAGCGGAACGATTATGAAAAATAGAAAAAATCGCAAAAGTATTTAAATGCTTTAGCTTGGAGTTCATACAAATAATTAAGTTGTAATCGCAAAAATCCGACTATTTTTACTCATATTATGAATACAATTATGAAATAGCAAAAGTCGCAAAAGCAGACAGATTTTTGTGATTCACATTTTGCTGTAAAGCTAACAACAATGAGGTATCAAATGTGTGAGAATTTGTTAAAAATTTTCCAAAATTCAAGAAGGTGCATTCTCGTAGAATCTATATGTCGTAAACCATGCTCGTAAAAATTTTAACCGGTCTCATATATCTCTTCCAATAAAGAAGTAGTAAGCAGGGGTCGTTGAAATTTGAACCGGGTTATTGTGTCAATGCTAGTCTGTGAGACTATATTAGGATCGTTAAGCATCTATTTCATGTCACATTTACAAGGCGATTCCAAAATAGCTGGTTAACTACGACAACGACGAAGACGACAACGACGAAGACAACAACGACGACGACGACAACGATGACGAGAACGACGACGAAAAAAACAACAGACAGAAAGACATCAACATAAGAACCACTTTTCCGGAATCAGGAGGTCGATAACTTTGGAAAGAAAGATAATATTCGAAAGTGCTTTGTCACCCATTTTGAGGGACCAAAAAGACACGTCAAGTTTGTTAACCAGCTATTTTCGATCAAAAATAAAAGAGGGGGAGAATCTTCGAAATTTTCTTGGACTTTTTTTCCAAGTATCAAAAACTGTAGGTATGGCTTCTTGTTATTATTAGAAATAGACTAACTAAATTTTTTGAATAACAAAACAAGGTACGAGGTATATAAATTAAAATTATATACATTTGATGCATTGTAGTTCAAGATAGTATAGGAAAGTTTGCGTTTTAGACAGATTTCGATTGAGTGCGCAGCACGAGATACACGATGAGAACGTATTCGTCAAAGCTGAAGAAGCTTTAACAAAAGAGAATTCACAATCATCAAATACAGCAGCCGACGTTCCACTTTTTCGTTCCATAAGCTCTATACACAATTGCAGGGAAGGACAAAGACCGAGCACGTAGCGCAAGATAAATTAAATACCAAGTGCGGAGCGCGAGGTAAATTTATTATCGAGCGCGAGATCTGAAAGGTTCGCGCTTTAGGCGCGCGACGAGAATGTGCCCGCGCAGCGGGCAGATTTTAAAAAAAATAGGTTTGATATGCTATGATTGTTTTGATACGCATAATCTCAAAATGAATGGTATAGTCTTTAACACATTCCTTATATTCACTCACATACACAGAATATAGATATTCTTTTCGTGATATATAATAAATTTTTTTGTAATGCATGTGTACATCAGCCTGCCAATTTCCTAGTAAAAGGCCTTTCTCGATCGGTAGGTGTCGCGTTGTGCGCTGCACCAAACGGGTAAGCAAGCTTCAGGTGGTGGTCTCGTGGTTTGGTGATTTTTCTGTTCTTCAAAATCTTATTGCCTGCGATACTCAACGATTAAGCAAGAACCCATAAGAATGAAAAAAAATTTTGATCTAATAAGAATCTTATTTTTGTCACCCTGAAAACGCATCTCCTATAATTTATTTGAACTGTCAACCAATTTTTCTCTTTTTCAAAGAAAAAAAAACATTGATCACAATTCAATTAACAGTTACTCCTAAAGTTTTGAATTTTTCATACGTATAGTTGAAGTTTTATCTTCAAAATAATTATTTGTAACCGAAAATGGGAAAAAAATTTTTAACAGAGAGATCAATCTTCAATCAGAAGAATGCATTCGTAACACAGTAGTTGAACTGTAAATTGAGTAGTTGAATTTTTGAGCGAAAATTCTACTTTTAAAAAAAATAGTTGCATTCCCTCAGAAAAATGGGTTTTCAATCAAACCATGAAAATTTCCACCCAAAAATGGTCGTTTTTCTTCATGAAAAAGTAAACTATTATATTTCTGTTTGGGAATCTATTTCTTCTCGAAAAAAATTCTGCTACGTGGTAGGAGATTTTAATTTTCGTCCTCTTATTTTTTCTTATCCAAAATCAATTTCCTGAACTAAGAACATGCAAAATTTATCCATTTTTTGATGGAGATTAATTTCTTCCTTTAAGAAAATTACACATTTGGTATTCTATGACAGATTTAACTACTCGATTCAAAGGGGAACTATTTTGTTAAGGCTTTGTTTAACTGATTTATCGAATTCAATTATTTCGTGCAAAATCTGTTCTCCTATCGGTTGAATTCCAAGTATTTAATTCATCATTTTTGGTTAACTATTAACTAATTTTGTGAGTATTTGGTTGTAGAGTAGTTTCTTCTTCAAAATCTATATTTTTATTTTGAAAGTAATCAGACTTATTAGAAATTTATCTTTCTAGGTTGGAGTTTTTTAATCTAATTGAAATATTGAAAATATTATATCCAAAGTTGGCAATAAATATTATTCCATTCCAAGATCAATCAAAATTGTAATTTTTCGCTCCGGAGAATAGGTGCGAAAGCAGGACGAAAGTAAAATTAGCGGGGCAAAAGTAAAACTGTCGGGGCTAGAGTGAAATTAAAATTGAAATTTTTTTCCTTCGAATTTTTTTTTTTCACAATACCATTCATTTTTCTAATGAATTGAGGGCCAAAAGGGGCGCATGGTCGGTTGTGGAATAAAATACTACATGTACCACGAGAAGGAAGAAGATTTCCTTCTTCGGGTAATCAATGTCCTTATGATGGAACCTCAACTAGAAAATTGGATCTTCAACAAAGTGATTAAACTTTCAAGAAAATAGTTCAATCTTTGACCGATAATATGAATAATATGAGCGTGAAATAGAGCAGTTTAACTTCCCACCACGTATCTGAATTTCTAAGTAGAAAAAATTAACTCCTCTGGCTTCTGGGCCGAGCACACTTGTGGATAATTTCATGCCCTAACTAGACGTTTGTAATAATAATAGTATGTCCTTTCATGAGCAAAACCCTAATTATGTTTCCTCGTGACTGTTTGATCTAGGGTTTCCAAAATAACCAAGTACCGCTTTATTATTCACGCTTGAGCAACATAGCTATTCATTTCTCCGAATGGGATGATTCTTCCATAGAATTGCAAGTATCTAGAGTATCATTTGATAAATCCCTAAAGGAATGTTTAACATCACCATATATAGTCATCATAGACTATAGCGTAGCACGTTGCGAAGGATAATTTTCTGATTTACAATTATAATGCAACAAATGGAGATACAAATCCCTACTTCTTACATGCCGTTCTGCTCTCTTATATATAATAGAACCCGCTCCTTGGCCATCATGCAATTTATCATCTACTCCTAACAAGAGCGCAAGCTCATTCTTTATCCCTTAATACTGACGTTGTAGCTCGCAATCCTCATTCTTTGAAATCAGTTACAACTCAAGCATTTTATACACTTAGTTTCTATTCATCTCCCGCAATTTTCCCAACAATACGCCTTCCCTTGACTAGAGTAGTGGAAAAAAATACTCATCGTGCCTCATGTTGCAACTTAAGAGATTCAAAAATGGTCATGTAATACACTTCAAGATCAAAGCCGTTAATGTGATTTTTAAAACAACTGTTATTGTATAGAGGCTATGGACCTCCCAAGTCAGAGTCTCCATGTCGAGAGGACTACGCTTGGGGGTCAATATTAGTCTTTCAACAGACTCAGAAAAGAGTTCGCGATTTCTTTGCAAAGAGGATCCATGTCAAGGTACTATTGCTTGGTGGTCGCCAGTCTATGTCGAGTAATGAACACACACACACACACCATCATAACGCACTAGAACAGGGCGCTGTACTGAGGCATCTAACTAATAACCTCAGAAGGATCACTCCATCCACAAGAAGGCTCCTGGATGTCACAGTAGTTGATGCTCACTTTGCGTTGAAAAGAGGCCTGCGTCTTCCGCTCTGCCATGTAGTATGCCCTTGGCCTAGGTAAGGAGGCTGCGAGATGGCAGAAGTTTTGAGTCTCACTTTGCTTCGCAAAGAGATCCGCGTCTTCTACTATGCCATGTAGCAGCTTGGCCTCCGAGAAGAACATTTTCAGAACACAGTGGGCTTTTTAGCTTTAGCAAAAGGGAAAGGGAGGTGCACCTTGAGCCTCCTTTGCAAACTGAAACTAGTTGACACCAACTTATTTTCGAAATTGAACTATTATTCAGTAGATGTACTTATTTTGCTCATGGAAAATGTATTGAAATAATTTTTCTCATTTTTCAGCGGGGTCCCGGTGGTGGGTCATCGGGATCCTTGGCTTCCGTTCGCCCGGCGTTCAAAATGATTCTAAAGAGGATTCTACCGATGTGGTACATTGCCGTGCTCGTGGAGTGCTCCCAAGTTTACAGGAACAACAGCGACGAAGACGGTTCAAAATTGATTCGAATCGTCGGAGACGTCATATTTGGCGGAATTTTCCCCATGCATGAACATCGAGTAAGTCACTTGTAATTATTGTGATTTATTGACAGTTTTTCATTCGTTCATGCCCTTGTGAAAGAGTCGTATGCGATAAGGAAATTCTAGCAAACTGTTTTATGAGAGGTACTTATTCTTTTATGACGGTCGTTAAATTGTGTCAACTTTTAGCTAAAAGTGCATCGTTTTTTATGAGCTCCTCAGTTTTAGAAATTTAATACAGAAGCTACCTATTACTCTTGCTTTTTTTATCTCCTAAAATGAAAAAAATTTGCCCGAAAAGGAACACCCTTATAAGATAGGCCCCGTAAATATTTCCCTGCAAAAAAAATTATGTTAATCAAGCTCGTAGCTCACTAACCTTCCAGTTAGTTAGAAACTTTTTTCTTGATCGATGCGATTAAATAAAAGTGTTAGAGAACAGAATGATATAGCTGGCATGAACCAAAATTGACATTTTTCCACCAATCAGAGACAAGCTCTCCTAACCACTTTCTGCTCTTAGAACGCAAACACGGAATGCTTATCGAAGCGTTGCTTATTTGCTCTATATAAGAAAAAAAATGCATATTTTCAATAAGTCGATATTTTGATCTCACTAGTTTTTATGTATTTCTACTCGTGTTTACCTTTTGCATTTGGTTCGGAATTCATGCAATACGTGACAAATTTGCAGTCTTTGTTTTTTCTATTGAAAATTAATTTTTCAAGTTAACATTCAATCAGTCTCCGTTTTTACTTGAAAGCTGATATCATCTAGTAGAAATTCAACCATTTCTTCAAAACTCTTCCTCCTGAAATACAATCGAATGTTCTCTATTCCAAATGAAAATCTTTTTTGGTTGAAATTTCAGATATTTTATTTCAGGTTAGAAATTTTCATTTTTGGGTTGAAAATTCAAGTACTTGGTTCGAAGATTCAAAATTTCAGTTAAAAATCATTTTTTAAATATAAAAATAAAATAACTCTGTTGGAAATTTAATTTTCTGCTGTTCAGTTCTGAGTTGAACCTTCCGGTGAGATTTCTTCCTTTGTTATGAATTCGAATATTCCTTACAAAATTTGTTCTTTCTATTGTCGAATTTGGTTTCAAATTAAAATTTTTTGTAAATTTTTCTTCTCTTCTTTCCCAAATCCAAATATTTCTCTCGGATTCCGTTTTTTCTGTTGAAAGTTTATTTTTCAGCTGAATAAGTATTCATCCTTTCACTTCCTGTGAGAAATGAACATCTTTTAGTTGCATTTGAGCTTTTTGGTTCGAAACCTATTCATTTTGTTAGTAATCCGAAGTGAATTTTTCAGTTAAAAATTCAAATATTCCGTTTTTGATTAGCAGTTCTTTATTTATAATGTGTCCCTTAAGGGTTTACATAACTTCCGTTCTTTCATATACAACAATTTTCTTTTTTTCTTTTAGCCTAACTTATTTCCAAATAAATACATGTATGCATATAGAACTCTTATCCTAAGGCATAACGCAACGTGACGGTATGCCTGAAAGAGTACGAGCGTGCGAGTGAACGACGAGCGATCGAGTCTTTTGAGCATTTTTAACGATTTGAGCGTTCGAGCGTCAGAGAAAGAGAAAGACCGCAGTCTCATCTGATTCTACTTAATTCTACCTATTCTTACTGGACAATTTCATCCACCTCAATTTATTGTGTGACTTCCGTTTCCTTTTTCTTTGACCCCTCTTCAACCTTAGCCATTTCTTTTACCCAATCATTCTTTCATTTTATCTCATTCGCTCATTCAGCTTCCTCCAATTCCCTCATCCACTCCTCTCCCTGTCCTTCTTCGCCCAGAATCGTTACCACGTTCTCTTACCAGTTCCCTTGATCTCCCATTCCTCTCATACAACCTTCCCATGCATGTTCACATATTTCTTCTCCCCATTCACATATTCTGCACTTTCTTTTCTCCTTTTCTTCCCAATACATCGCTTCCCTGACCTCGTTTCCTAATCTGAATCTTGCTATTCTTGTCCATCTCTTTTCTCCCCACCCCTTTTCCAAATACTTTGGTAGGCCTTCCTTTTTTATTATCATATACCATTTTTTGTAATTTTATTCAATATTCCTTTCCCATCTTTCTAATAAATGACTTTCCTTACATTTCTCTTCTAATTCTTCGAAATTTAGTCCGATTTCCTCTCCTATATGTCTATCTGTGAGGAACTCCATCCTTTCTTCTTCTCATTCCGTTAAATCGATTGCCCTCCCTCTACTTCCTTCCACCTCCTTCTGACATTTTTTCACTAACTCTCCTCCTTTTCTCTCCCTTAACTTTTCTTCAAATTTCGAAGCCCTTTTCCCTGCTCTGATACAGAATTTTTTTCATTGCGTTTGTTCCCTCACTTTGTACCCAGGTGTCCTCCAATCCACTATTCAGTATTTATTCAACTTTTTGGTTTTAATAGCATAGTATTTGGTTAGAATTTTTATTATTGTTTATTAGTTTCCAACTAGAAATCTAACTATTCCGTTCCCCGTTCAAAAGTTATCATTGTCTAGTTGAATTTAAACTATTTGATTATGAATTATTTATTTTGTTGGAGTTCGACTTTTTCCACTTTGTCCATTTCTTTGAAAATGCAATTTTTGATTACAAATTCTAGCCTATTAGAAGTTCCAGCCAGGGCCTGGCTAAAACAGCATTCAGATATATTCAGGTCCTCTAAATTTTTCCTTATCCATGCCTAATCAGGAATTCAGGAAGCTATGCAGGGGCTTCTCAATATGATCACCATTTCTATAAAAGATACTCTATTGTTACAAGTTTGATAATTTCTCACGATTATGATTTGTCTTCTATCCTTAGGGTAGAAATTTTTATGGAAATTGACTTATTGTGTTCAGGTTTTCTTTTTTGCTCTGAAATTGAACCATTGAATAAAAAGTTCATGATGATGGTAGAAAACTCAGATATTTTTTATGTTGATGCATCAATTCAAACAAAACATTTGAGGATTCTACATTTGGTTCAGTATTGATTCCTCTGATTTGAAAATTCCAATATTTGATCGTCAAGTCATCTCTCTCGATTAAGACTTATCTTTCTGGATTAAAATTTATCTATTTGATTGGGGATTACAATATTTTTCATAATTATACCATTCAGTCAAGTCCCTTCCAGTGTAGGCGTAACTCGTTTGGTTCCAGCCTCGTTGTATTACTAGGAAGAAAAAAATAGATAGGGAAGCATTCGGACATGGAATTGACATGGTCAAGTTTGACTTAAGCATGTACAGGGGAAGGAAGCAATGATAGATATAAGACCAGTCATATGATTCTTCCCGCGTTGTTTGCGAACAAGCAATCCGGTTTCAAACAACACAAACATTCAGTACAACATCGTTCAGACACATTTCTTTGACTGATATCTCTTGAAAACACCCTATGCGCAGATTTTTGCGGAAGCTCTTTGTATCTCTCCTCATTCGGAGTTCATTCCCACATTCTATTCATTCCTTCTTTGCCCTACCTCTGGGTACGCTTCCATGCACCTTCTCTGGATACACTTGCTTGTTTATCGTTCTTCGTTCATTCTATCAACGTGACCCAATCTTCTCGATGAATTTCTCTCACTCTTGGCAGTCTTTGTTCTACACCACAATCTTTGCAAATTGTTTTCCCCCTTACTCTCAAACGCAATAATTTTTATTTCATCCACATTGATCTTTAGTCCAATGCTCTCGATGCTGGAATCGAGTCTGCTCATCATACTTTTTGAATCATTGACTCCTTCTGCTGTAACGATCTTGTCATCTGCGAACGCAAGGCCCCGTACTTTCACTGCCCCGGGATCAACAGCTTCCTCTTCAGTGAGAAACATTTTTTCATGTATACCTATATCAAACATCCAAGAGCATATAATGCATCCTGACCTAACGCCCTGCCTAATATCAAACCAATTACTCAATTGGCCATTCACCCATTGGCCATTCTTGTACCTTCTTCAAGTCTTTGAAACATCACAGTTCACAGCACCCATATCCACAAATTCACACGGCCACACACACACATTTCTGTCAAAGCTCTTAAGCATTTAATAGGTGATATCATCCACACCAGCAACCTTACGATTCTTTACTTCTTCAATCACGGAAATCATGTCGTCGATACAGATCCTCCTTCCGTCAGTTTCATCAGAATTATCTAACTTATTCTTGTCCGTCTCAAAGTTGTTATACTCCATGGCTTTACCTTCATACATCTTTTTGGAATAATCACTCATTTAGTTCTTAACATTGTCCACTTCCCATACCATACTGTTTCACCATCAGCATTCCTGATTCCGACCAACTTAGTGCCCTTATTTCCTTTACCAGTCTCTGTAACCCATTTCCAAAATAGTTTCTCATTTCTTTCAGAACAATTTTGCATTTTTGAAAGTTTTCCTGCTTTGATTCCATGCATGTCAGCCCTAATATTCTTATGATCATTTACTATTCTAGCCCTGTTCTTGTCTCTAAGACCACTAATATCGAACATTCTCGACTAGGCTTATTTTTTCTCTTCGACTGCTCCACGTATCTCGTCATTCCATCAAGCATCACCAGACTTGCTTCCTATAGTAGCAGTTCCCTGTCAAGTACTGTGTGGGTACCTTCGCGCTGCACATTAACTCAGCCGTTCATGTCTCTGAGTAATATGATTCTTTCACCAGAAACGTACGTGGCTTTGATATCATTCAACGAGTCCCAGAAGGTGTCTTTTGCCTCTTTACTGCGACCATCGACATAAGAATAACATGCTTCAATAAAGAGCCCTCTGATTTTCATTTTTGTTGTAACCCATAGTTATCTGGGAGAAACACGTTCATACTTTTTGACATGCTTTTTGCTCTCCTATTCATTATAAGACCAACTTCTTGGCAACCATGAGATTCATTGTCCACTCCTGACCAGAGTAAGAGACTATTCTACACCTTTTAATTCTCACATCCCTTTTTCTCTATTTCCGGTCAGCATAAAATATCTAGCTTCCTTAGACGCATCCTGCAGATACTTTTCCTTCAGATCATTTACATCTCCTACATTTCACGCCCAGTCTCCATTTATCACCTGAAGCTATTCCGGAGGCACTTGGCCCGTTAATAAAACTGACAGTCCTCTCATCCAAGGCTGCATTAAAATTTGGATAATTCATTATGAAGATTATAAATTCTACTACTAATTTCAAGCGAGACTTATTATTCATTACATTGGATATTGAGGAGGAAACAATACTCCTGCAATTTGGTATCCAATTGAAGAGACCAAGCTTGTGTTTAGGAATGTAAAACAAATTCCGAATGCTCAGATTCCTGCAAACTACTGAAACTTTGAAAATCTATTTGAAATTTCTGAAAGAGTTTTTTTCCTGAAAACTTTCTGAATGAATGCACCAAGCCAAGCATTCCTCCTTCGTTCTTCCTAAGAAGAAGTTTTTCAGAGCAATAAATAAATTTTGAACAAAATTCTTAAGTATAACTTACAACTCAAAAAGACGAATCTTTAACAAACAGATAAACCTCTGAAAAAAAATCTGCCCGCTTCGCGGGCACATTCTCGTCGCGCGCTTCGCGCGCAGCTCGCTTCCCTCGCAAGTATCAGTGCGCCTACGGCGCGCGTCCGTAAGATCTCGCGCTTCGCGCTCGGGTATTTGTGTCTCGTAATCGGAATGCTTTTGCTATTGTTCGCTCGCAAGTATCAGCGCGCCTAGGGCGGGCGTCCGTAGGATCTCGCGCTTCGAGTTCGATAATATATTTGACTCGCGCTTCGCGCTCGGGTATTTGTGTCTCGTAATCGGAATGTTTTTGCTATTGTTCA
>WSXT02222554.1:0-16833 GCA_011762715.2 Neuroterus valhalla | reverse complement strand
TAATAATAATAATAATAATAATAATAATAATAATAATAATAATAATAATAATAATAATAATAATGATGATGATGATGTATTTTGGGATCAAGTTTTTTTTCTAAATTTAAAATTTGATCTCTATAAACTTTTTTTGTCCCTCTTAAAGAATCAGCAAAATAGCGTTTAAATAAGTGAATTTATGAGTTGAGATATTCAATTTATCATTTTAATGTATGAAATAATTCTAATATTAATCCTATCTTCAACGGTCTGAATTTTTTTGAATTCTTGATTATTTTGCATGTTTAGAAAAATAATATCACTATTATATTCCGTAAAACACAAAATGAATCTTCCATGTGATAGTTTGAATGATGATGTATAAATAATAATTGTTAAACCATGTAGAAATGCAATATAATGAAACTCATACCTATATTCATAAATTATTCAATATTATCATTGAGTTTTCCTTCCAACCATAAATTTAAATGAGACCAGAAAAATAACAATAATCCAAATATTCAAGAATATATTCTCAGCTATGGCATGGTATGAGGACAAATTGAATTATTAATATTTGAATATGTAATCCAAATTATGTTGATAAGTTTTTTTTCCAATACTTTTGAGAAACTGACCAATTTTGGTGATTAAAGTTGAATTTAAGTTATTAAGGAGGAATATAAATTTTGATAATTCGAATTTTATTTCTTCATTTTATTACTTATTATACAATTATATTTACTTTTTTTCTGATTGATACAATATTCAGATATAAGAATATAAATAGCACGTTACTCGGAATTTGAGATTGCTATGGTGCTATGGTGCTATGAAAAATCACCAATTAAAAAGTGCATATTATGTGAACTGTAATTTTTATGAATTATTGTATTTCATGATTATAATTTTTTTTAATGAACTGAAGTTTAGGATTCTGGTAGAGGCCTCGAAAAATTAAATAAGAGGTAATTTATTCCTAATGTGGAAAAGCCCCGTTTAGCCCTTTTTTGAACCGTGGCGTCCTTCAGGGGTTGATACTACAAATTTTGATGCCTACTAAGAATGAATTTTTGTAGAAAATTCGATGACATAAGTGAAAAGATTTTATTAGTAACAATATCTCATTCGATTGTGTGGTTATTGTAAATAAAGAAAATTCCAACAAATTTTGATGCACGTGCATTGAGCCTGGTTCAACTTGGTTCAACTGGTTCAATTTCGTTTATTCGAACCCACAGAACTTCAAGCATATGCCATTTTCCAAAAAATGCTGCAGAACTCTCGAAATGCCAGAAACGAATAAGAAAGTTCAATAAATATATTTATTGAGAAGACTCAACTGAAAAAGAGTATTTAAATTCAATAAAATGGTCGAAAAAGTTCAGGGTCTCGAAAAAAAGTCTCGGGGTTCGTATAGGCAAAAGAAGAGTTATAGTTATGTCTAGTATCGAAGTGGTCGTAGAAATTGTGACCACAGCCCTGCAGAGGGCATTCTCAAGACTACTATGAAATTCAAGGATGACAAAAAAGGGAAATAATTAGCAGAGGTGTTAATGAAATACCAAATGAACGCGTGGGACACCCGGTCGGCGCCTCTGAACTGCCAACCAGACATCCAGGACACGCGGTCCGGCGCCGTTCGCCACCCTCGTTCTTATAGATGCATGCTACTTCAAAACAGGGCCGTAGTCGGGGACAAAACAGGTGGAACCTAATCCCTTAATTCCCACCCTTTAATATTTACTCACCTCCACTCCAGGGAAAATAAAGACGTTTGACAGGGTCCCTTTGTCCCTAATCCAATTTCAAATAACCCATTTTACTATTTTCTTTTACATTTACAAACAAAAAAGACAACCTTTGACAAAAAGATCCAGGTAGCTTCTCCGAAATTCATAACAAAGAAGCCAAAATTATTTGAAACTGATGAATATTATCCATTTTATCATAAACTAGCAGCGCCCTGTGGCGGCGGCTTCGCCACTGCGGAGAAAAATACTAATGACAGTGGCGCCATCTGTCGAAAATTGGTCGTGCCATCTCAGGAACCTTCGTGGGCTCATGAACAACAACTTTGCTAAAGATCATCACACGATCGAATGCATAGTTTACGATCTATAAAGGACATACAAACAAAAATTCATTTTTGCATGTATAGATAGATTACGCAGGATACATCGTAGTCAATTTGACTGCCATCTGTAGTGGTTCGTGTCCAAGCTTAGCTCCTAGAATGCTCTTGATGACGTCATGAAATGGTATTGCGTAATTTTGTAAAACGAGTTTTGCGTAAACAGCTTCAAGGTTATTTATTACCTCGATTAGGCATCCAAGGTCATATTTTGATGTCTTCTCGTATTTTCATACTGCATAGTATAGTTTATACGACATCATCAAGAACATTCCAGAACCTTAGCACAGACATGAACCACTATAGCTGTGGAAAGTTCTCGATGTCGGTGATATGTCGGTAACAAGAAGTTGTGGTAAGAACGCAGCTGGCCACTCTCTAGGAGGCTATAACATTCCTATTAGGTTTAAAAGATTTATAAGATTTTTAAGGTTAGATTCAGTTTTCCAGATTTCTCCACATAAATTCCGCGGAAAATTTTTAATCAGTTTAGTAAAACGGACTTCAATTTCCTTTTCCAATTTATGACTCCATTTTTTAACAAATGTTTTAAATATAATTGGCCTCAAGAAATTGTAAAATTTCCTATTTAAAATTCAAAAGACGGCCCTGCTGAGGTGTCTCTTTTCTCTCCGTTTTATTACATCCGTCTGTCTTTTTCTCATGTTCTGTTGCCTCTCAACTTCATCCAGCCGCCGTTATGTTATGCGGATCCTGTTTTTAACCCGTAACCCAAGATCAATCTTGCCCAGCGAAATCGAGACGGTTGATTGCGCAGGATTGAAATCGTCGATTAAGTATACTTCGTTTACAAATTCGGCCGCTCCCGGAATATATGCGACATGGATATAATAATCGGGAATCAAAAAAGTCGGATATTCACTGACGCGAAAGATTATATCTTCGTGAATGTAATAATCATTCGGAAATTAATTCAAAGCCTGATACTAGTTTTACGCGCGAATATTTTATTACTGCACGGATTTGCCTATATGACTCGAAAGCGAAAGCTCTGACTTGTTACATTCATGGACTTGAGAGAAATATTTACGATCTGGTATCTTTTTCTAATCTTACGAAGTGAAAATATTATTTAATGGTTTTTTTTTTAATTTTAGCTCCCTTTTGTAGTATAATTTCTCGGATAATCCCAATCTTTTCCAACATTCTTCAATTGATGCCGTATTTTTACGATTTGGCCTTTTACTTCGTTGATCAATTTGGGTGCCAAATAATTGAAAGACTCACCATCCGGAATTCCATCTCTATTTTTACGATTCAACCTGGAACAGAGAAGAATAGTTTATTCGAAATTCGATTTTAAAACTTCTATAAATTCCCGAAAATTTATGAAAATTTCCGGTCATTTATGGTAATTCTACAGGTAAATATGGTGGCTTACCATGAATCACCCAAAATTCAATTTGAAAAATTTTCATAAATTTCGGGAAATTTATTAACGTTTTCCGTAATTCATAGTATTCTCACAGGCAATTGATTGTGTACTTAAGATAGATGACCCCAAACTTAAATTCGAAAAATTTCCATAAATTCCCGGTAATTTATAGTAATTCTACAAGTAATTTATGGTAACTTAGGATAGATTACACCAAATTCAATTTGAAAATTGCAATAAATTTCCGGAAATTTATGAATTTTAAAGGAAAATATGATGACTTACCTCAAATCACCCATACATCAGTTTGGAAGATTTCCATGGATTTCCGGAATATTATGGAAATTTTCGTTAATTTATAGTAATTTCACAGGTAATTTATGGCAACTTCGGATGGATTGCCCCACATTCAATTAGAAAATATCAATAAATTTCCGGGAATTTCGGTCATTTATGGTAATTTTACAAGAAAATATGATAACTTACCTTAAATCACCCAAACTTCAATTTGAAAAATTTCCATAAATTTCTGGGAATTTATTAAAATTCTTGGTAATGCATAGTAATTTCACAGGCAATTTATGATAACTTAAGATAGATTACCCCGAATTCAATTTGAAAATTTCAATAAATTTCCGGAAATTTTCGGTCATTTATGGTAATTTTACAGGAAAATATGATGACTCACCTGAAATCACCCATACATCGATTTGAAAAATTTCCATAAATTTACGGAAATTTATGAACATTTTCCGTAATTTATTGTAATTTCACAGGTAATTCATGGTAACTCAAGATAGGTAACCCCAAATTCAATAACAAAATTTCTATAAATTTCCGGATATCGATGGAAATTTTCGGTCATTTATGGTAATATTACAGAAAAATAGGATGACATACCTTAAATCACCCATGATTCAGTTTTAAAAATTTTCATAAATTTCCAGAAATTTATGAAAATTTTTGGTTATTTATAGTAATTTCACAAGTAATTTATGATAACTTAAGATAGATTACCCCAAATTAAATTTTAAATATTCTATAAATTTCCGGAAATCGATGGAAATTTTCGGTCATATATGGTAATGTTACAGGAAAATAGGATGACTTACCTTGAATCACTTATAATTCAATTTTGAAAATTTCCAGAAATTTATGAAAATTTTAGGTTATTTATAGTAATTTCGCAGGTAATTTATGATAACTTAAGATAGATTACCCCAAATTCAATTTTAAAATTTCTATAAATTTTCGGGAATCGATGGAAATTTTCGGTCATTTATGGTAATTTTACAGGCAAATATGTTTGCTTACCAGGAATCACCAAAATTCAATTTGAAAATATTTATAAATTTACGGAAATTTTCGGTTATTTTCAGTAATTTCACAGGTAATTTATGGTACCTTGAGATAGATTATCCTAAATTCAATTTAAAAATTCCATACATTTTCGGAAATGTTCGGTTATTTGTGGTAATGTTACAGGAAAATATGGTGACTTACCTTGAACCAACCAAACTTCAATTAAAAAATTTCCTTGAATTTCCGGAAATTTATGGGAATTTTCGGTTTTTTTCACTAATTTCGCAGGTAATGTATGGTAACTCAAGATGAGTAACCCAAAATTCAGTTCAGAAATTCCCATAAATTTCCGGTTATTTGTGGTTATTATTAAAGTTATGTATGATAACTTTCCATAAATTACCGTGAACTTCTATTATTTGCAAACGAAATTTCCTCAAAGTTTGTACGATGAGTAGGATGATTATCGTAAAATGGAAGCTTATAGATATATAATTTTCATTATTCATCTATGACGTCACTTTTCACTCCCTAGGGAGTAAAAAGTACTTTTTACCCCCTACGGAGTGAAAAGTAGAGCTTTAACTCCGCTCAGAAGGCGTCGAAAAGGCCTGAAATCATGCATGCGTTATAAAAAAATTTGTACAAATGTATTTTTTGCAACTTAAAGATACAATGGTCTATTAACTAACAAAGTAGAATTAGTAATAAAAATTATATACTAGAACATGAAATATGAGGAGTTATATTGTTATCTTCGTGATCTGTCATGCCGGAGTGGTGACAGCTAATAAAATGTTGAAGCTTTAGTGACACTGGCGCCACAGGGAAAATCGTAAAAAGAATATATACGACAGACTGATGGAAATGTTAGATGGATACTATTTTCGAATCTTTTTCATTCGTACTCGTTGCAGTGGAATAAAAACATGATGACTTTCATTCAAATGTTTCATCCACACATATTCTCCACGATACAAATGGCTTAGGTATGATAAACCGAAAAAATCGTGCCAAAAAGTATTTTAAAAGTGTGTAGTTTATGAGATGAGAAAATGTTAAGAGCATATTTCATGTATTTAGAGAACGCAATTCATTTTTGGGATGATATTTTATTCTTGCTTTATGTCCCTTTTTCATACTGAGAGAGTTTATACCGAGTGAGATGAACAAAAAATTATTCTTCTACCGATCCAGGGACGGACAATTTTCAAGAATTGAAGGGAAACATTTCAATTCTAGGCCAAAGGCGTATTTTATACACAATATTTCTAAAACTTGACATCGTTTTGTTTTTTGCGGAAAGAAATCTTTCATTAACAATTTTAAATTAAATTTTTCCATAGGAGAGGAGATACCTCCCATGCATGTTTTTCCGCCCCTGTACCGATCCTTTCCTGGGCGCAAAGAAATGAAGCATAAGCGCTAGAATTTATGAGGTCATCCTCTTGAGCTCGCAGACGATCTCTACTGAATTAAAAACTAGTTCCACTTTCGATATCATTAAATTTGAAGATAGTATCAAACTCAGCCGCTCTATACAATTTTGTTAAAAATACCCTTAAATAGGTACGATTAAAGAATTAAAGTCGGGTTTCATGCATGATCTTTAAAGGCTTAGGTCTTGCGACAGACGCGCTTAAACATTAGCAGTCATGGCCTCATGAACCTTTTCTACTTGATTTTCGTCCATAGTAAAAAATTAACTTGTTCTCTGTTCACATTTTTGCAATTCATTACCGAAACACGCGACGCTCACTGGCGAAGTTTACTGCAAGGCTACTGTGCGCTTCGATGCTACGTCAGTAACCCAGTCTGTTGTACTGACAGCACCCCTTGTCCGCCTCCTTGGATCCCCCTCATTTAAGAACGACATTCTCGGAACGACATTTACCGGAGAGACTATAATCGGAGTTCCAGTGTGCTTTAATCAAATATTGTACAGAAAGGTGACTGATTCTGCGAGACGTTTTCAACGGTGCAGTTGACGATGACACCACAAATTAGATTTTTCAAATTTCTAACATTTCCAACATAAAGTTTATTGATTCTTGATATTTCTGAAAGATGTTTTTCAAATTAAAAAATTTATCTGAAGGCATGCTTTTTGAAATTGTTGAATTTATAACCGTGCTGATGATAATTTTATTGAATTGGAATGCTTTGAATATAGAATTTTAATTCTTTATGCTCTTGATTGAAAAAAGCTGAATTGAGTAGCAATTTCAAAATTTCCTGATCCTGAATGTTTTTGGATTTGGAAATTCAGAATGTCTCAACTTATGACCAAAACTTTGTTTTATTTTTGAAAATGTAATATGAATGCCTTAATTAAAAAAGTTTCAGATTAATATTTTTCATTTTAAATGTTTTTATTATATATCTTATGTATGTATATTGTATATGTATTTCTGATCTTATCCAAATTTTATAATGCATAGCGTTCCTTGGTCAGATTGTTCAAATTAATAGATTGTAAACTTCAAATTATTATTCAAGAATTAGAAAGGTTATATTTGTTCAATATGTGTTTACATTCAAAGGTTCGGATCGGGTAGAAGGCCTAATTAAAGTTGCATCGATCAGATAAAATCAAAAAACAGTCGCATGGAATTTTGAAAAAAAGTCCTATAAATAAGTCATATATATTAATTCAAATCATTTCATACATATTAAATAAAATATGTTCAAAAACTATGAGATTTTGAAAAATTATAAAAATAAACAAACTCATAAACTCTGACGCTTTTTGAGCCCTTAATTAAAACAATTAGAATTGAAATATTCAGTTCTAATTCCTTTTCACTTCCAAAGTGTGTACCTGATTACCAACGATTTTGATTTCATATTATTAAATTTTGAATGTATCTACTTGAAGTTTTGAACGTTATTCATATAAACGATTGTTCTAATGCATATTTTTGATGATACTTTTTTTTTATTGGAATTAACTGAAAGTTTGGAATTTAATTTGAAGTAATTTGTAATTTGAAGGCTCAAAACTTCAGGGAGGTAAATCTTGAACAATTGTTTAAACTTATAATTATGACTCAACAATTGAATCTTCAAATTTAAGACTACATATACAGTCTATCTTTAAAACTTTGTGGAAAAAATACAATGAACCATTTTTTTCGGAAATCGCTAGAAGAGCATTCAAAAAGTTCAACCTAAAAAATGCGGGATTGTTCAAGAGCGAGTTTTTGAGAAAACTCAAAAAGTTTTTGTATTTGATATATCTCGGAAATGGTAGATTTTTGAGGAAATTTGTAAGGACGAAAAATGTTAGGAGCAATGTTTTCTACGACTTTTTGCATTGGATCGACATGCTGCGATGAAAAGCGCAATTAATAGGTGGCGCTAAAGTACCAAAAAAAGCGTTTTCTTGCTTTTTGGACCCGGAAAAAAATTTTATCACAAAACTGCCAATGAGAGAGTTGTTCTTCTCTAAAAAAACTACAAAATTCATATGAAAACTTTTCTTTTCCGACTTACTGTTCACGAGTTGTAGCGTGACAAACCTGTCACCGTAGATTTCTCATTGTTTCCGATGAGGGCGACATTAGTGTAGGTACATAATAAACATTACATCAGACTGAATAAATAATTTTTTGTAAGTATAACTTCCAAATTTTTCCTAATTATGATAAATTGTTGTTATGAATTAATATTTATTATTAATAATTTTTTTCCAAAACTATGCTGACTCCAGTATTGAGCATGATTTTAAAAGTTGTAGAAAGCATCGCCACCAGCATTTTTTGTTCTTAAAAATTTTCCCAAAAACCTACCATTTCCGGGATATATCAAATCCAAAAACTTTTTGAGTTTTCTCAGAAACCCGTCCCTGAAAGATCCCGCATTTACCAGGTTAAGCTTTTTAAATGCTCTTCTAGCGATTTCCGCAGAAAGAAGTTTTATGGTATTTTTTCCAAAAACGGCTTTTTTGTGACACTAAAATTATTCATTTTTCAATATTTGAATTCATACTACAGTATGAATTTGACTTTGTGGTATAGCATCAATGAGGAATTTATCAATTTCCAGCGTTTTCAATCGAAATGGTATAAACTATTCCCAGTTTTGAATTTTAATTTTAAAACTGTCAATATTGTGATCAAAACTTGGGGAAAAACAGAAATAGTCTCTTAGTAGTCTCTGTTTCCTCAAAAAAAAGTCGAAAAATTCGCACGATCCAAGCCCTTCATTCATATAAAAGTTCTTTGTTCGAAAGTACATTTTTGATTGAATTTTCTATTGCAAATTAAATACAATTGAATATAATAATTTTGTAATCAGCTCTAACAGGAAATCGAACTCTCAATCTCTTATGCGACTATCAGGCTATTCCCTAAAGGCCGGTTCAAATTGAAATGGACAGTTCTAAAATTCAAAATGGGTAGTTCCAACATTTTTCTTCCGTTCACGTTACAAAATTACACGTAAAATAAAAAAAATAAAATAAAAATAACGATACTTCACGAAAACTAATTGTTCGTACAGTTTCTTATCTTATATTGTTTTCTTAAGCATAAGTTTCAAAACTTTTGAAAAATTTCTAAAATTAACGATTATTAGTAAATAATCGTACAAACGTTTAATCATTTAAAATTTTTGAAATCGGCTTGATGGTATAATAACAAAAAAAAGCTATCCCCTCACTCTATGCATACATGCACGCCAGTAAAAGAAATATTGAAGCAGGAAGTATGAAGTTGATCGCAGTTTGAGATTAAAATTTCAGAGAAGTTAATTTTTTATTTATTTTAATAATTTTTTTACTTTTGTGTGTAAAATTGATAATCTAAGTGTAGAATGATCTCTGCTCGGCAAATCTTCAATGACGCTTAATTTTTTTGTACAAAATTCGACTAGCTCTTATTTGGGCAGTTTATTAGAATTTTGTATTAGCTTCCTGCAGTGGGCTGGTGACCCACTCAGTGTAAAAATAACCAACAATAATTCGTTTACAATGGTAAAACGTAAACGAGTTTAGCTTACCCCGAAAGGGATTTGGCTTAATGGTATAATAAAATAAATTATTAAAGTTCGTCAGTTTCAAGTGTAATATGTTGACATGAATTAATCTCTAGTCAATGTTATATAAAATATACAATTTATTGTAATATAATTATTCAATTCTGTACATGTGTAATGTATACTCCACTCGTTATACATATACTACACCAGATGGGAGGGAGGGAGAAAGAGAGAGAGATACCTGTGTTGGTGCCATGCTATAGACATTTTCAATCGCATTGAACGTGACGCGGACGGTGTGTTCCCGTTTTTCGCAGTTAGGTCAAAACCTCGAAAATCGGCAGTTTCCGTTATAAATGAAATTCACTGTACGGGTATAAGGTGCATTTCTCTCGAGAAATCCAAATGAGCAGATTTTCATATTTATTAGTTCCGACAAGGTATACGCTCAAAGTCTAACGTTCCGCCGAACACTTGCCACGCAGCTGAAAAGTCTCGCGCGTCTGAGTGAAATGTGATTGTCGAAAAAAGGTAGTTGTGAGTTGACCAGTATTTCCTGACCTCATGGATTTTAATCGTTAAGATTTGGAGAATATTTCTGTCCTAGTTTGAAGTTAAAATATTTATGCATGCGTCTGTAAGAGATGTCGGAATTCTCGCGCTCCTTTTTCTATTTCGCGCAGTAAAAATTCCGAAATTTAATACAGGATTAGTTATCCAGGCCGCACCAGGCCGCTTTGATTCTTACTGTGTTGTACACGGGAAAGTGTCCCCAATAAAGTGGCGTTGAAATTTTCTGCCCTAGCTTGCCCGTCTTCTTTTGGGAACGATTCCTTTGAGGCGTGCGGCGCACCGTTTCACATGCCTGACGCGGCGCATAGCGAGGGGCTCGTCGCATGGGCGATACGGGAATTAGGAGGGAGCTTTCAAGATTTTTCTGGACGAAGAAATTTCAGAGAATACTAATCTTTGTCGTCGAATGCTAACAATACTTTGATCAATATATTAATGTAAGTGCTAATCAACTTATAATCATAAACGGAAATTATTATAAAATTATTTATTTGCTTGTAACTTACATTAAAATTAATTTCTTGAATGTAATGAACTTCTCCCAAAATAGAAAAACTGGAACAGTTATTTTATACAGATTCATCAAATTACCGAAAATTACCGAAAATTTCTGAAAATCGATGGAAATTTTTGATTGAATCTAAAAAAATATATATATATATATATCATTTTCGAATTCAGTGACCCTGACAACGTAAATAAAAATTAATTTCCATTTCATACTCTATTTTTTCATGTAAGTCAGCCGCCATTTTGTGCCCGCCATATTGAATTTTAAAAAACAAATATCATTTTTGAATTCAGCGACCCCAAAAACTTTCGGATATGTACCTTCTAACACAATTATTATATTTTTAGAGGTTTCAACCGAAAATTCGGGGTTTTGAACCACTGTGCCTTGCCCAGAGTATATATAGAGAAGCAAAGCTTCAATAAAAATTTGTTTAGTAGTGGATGCAATATAACACAAATTCGCTAACAAATGCGAACCTCAACTCAGGAAGAATAAAAAATATCCCGGAATTCGATAGGAAATGTTCATTGTAACAAATATTCTTTGGAATATTCGAAAAAGAAACGATGAATTTGTACGAATACTGGATAGCAGGATACGGAATAGGCGAAGACATAGGAATAATAAAGGCAGTTCCCAAAGGACTATGTATGTACGTTGTACGATACTCGATATTTTTTCGCCTGCCACATTGAATACCATTTTACTCTTTCGATCTTCCACTTCCTGAGCATTTATCCTTGTTTGGTACGCGGCACGAGGACGTACCAGTCCCACAGCTCTACATCTACACCTATACTCGCGTCCCAAAGATACCACCAGGCGAGGTGGTTGTCGTTGTTGGAAGCTAATGGGACACTGCCAACACTCCGGTTCGATCCTCTTTGATCCTAGCCGACCTTGCCCTTGCCTTTGACTCCTGTCCTTGTACCCCCCACCCCCAACCCTATCCACTCCTGCACCACCTCCTTCATGGTGTTAAAAATTTCCACGGTGGTCCGATCCTGTAAGTGTAACCCCCCAGCGCCAGGACATCAACATACGACGTCTCGCGGCTCTACCGCTCCAACTTCAGACGGAAAGAAAGATGAGACTCAATTGGTTCTTCTGATCCCTATCCGCTGTGATTCTTGTCTATGCGATCCTTTTTTGTACTAATAGGTGATTCCATGGAGGATAATTAGTTGTTATTAAGATAGGATCCAAAAATGTTTGATGGAGAGTCCTTTTATGAAATTCTTTTGTTTGAGAAATAACGAACTAAACTTGCAGAGAATGTATTTTATGATTCTGTAGTATAGAGTTATCTTTTGGATATCTAAGGGAAAATGGTCAATATGCGTACATCATGAAGCTATTCATCCGAATAATATAAGAGGAAAACATTATTATTCTTTTAAAGAGGACAGTTCTTCACGTGTAAAGTTATTGAAAAAATTGTTTAAAAATTTTTCTTGGA
Source organism: Neuroterus valhalla (assembly GCA_011762715.2). Taxonomy (NCBI): domain Eukaryota; kingdom Metazoa; phylum Arthropoda; class Insecta; order Hymenoptera; family Cynipidae; genus Neuroterus; species Neuroterus valhalla. The sequence goes on along the minus strand of WSXT02222554.1, from coordinate 4,490 downwards.
AATTTATGGTAATTTCACCGAATCTAACCGAAAATTTCTGGACTCTATACATTAGGGTGGTCCAAACAATTTTTTTTCGAATTTTCATGCGAAACGCCCGGAAATTTGTTCAACACCACAAAAAAATAAATGCATTTTTTTTGTTTGAAAAACAATAATATTTTGGGTGGCGCAGGCCCCATTAAATTTAACACGCATATCCTATAAGGAAAAAAGACGTTTCTGTAAATTTTATTCAGAATTCTCAATATTAGGTGAATCGAGTTCGAAATTCACCATTTCTCTTCACAACTAGTCACAGAATGCGAATAAAATATTACTTTTCGAATATCACTCCCATGAGTCTGTTTTATAGGGTCCCAAAAATCCCCCATAAGTGTAAAAATGGGTTTTTCAAGTTTTTGGTGCTAATTATAATTTTTTTGCGGTTTTCTTTAAAGCATATTTTTTCAAATACATGAAATACTACTTTATATCGATAATTAGGCATTTATTTACATTGCTTAAACAATTTATTATTGTTTTTAGCAACTTTCTCTTAGAAATGGATTAGAAAGTCAAGGTTATTTTGAATTTTTCAACTTATTTTCAACGTTTTAGTTAAAACGAGGTAATAATAATTAAAGTTAACAGAGTTAACAATTAATAACAAACAATTTGTTATTAATTATAATAACATTCTCTTAGAATAATGATACAAAGTTGTGTTTTTTTGTTAAATTTTCAACTTTTTGGCTTTTTTTTACTTAGAGTAAGTATTTATTTATTTAATTTAGTAAAAATAAATGTTTAAGCAAATTGTAAATGTTTAGAGCTATCTTATTCTAGATTCATACTACATAGTTGCAGTTTTTTTCTGAAATTTTTAACTTTTTGCCCACTTCTCCTTTGAAGTGAGTTGTTATTTTATTTTATTTAACAAAAATAATTGTTCAAAAAAATTATTATTGTTAATGGCTTTCTCCTCTTAGATTAGCGCTAAAAATTTGCGGTTTTGCCTAAACTCTTAAGCTTTATGGCCACTTTTCACTTAGTGAGGTAATAATCAATGCGAGTAAACAAACATGCTTATTTAAACAATTTTTTATTGTTTATAGACATTTTCTCTTAGATAAGTGCCAGAAAGCTGTGATTTTCTCTGAAATCGCACTTTGCACTGAATGGAATTTGAATGAAATTCAATTAGATTGAATTGATTCAATTGTTGGTTAAATTATATTGTTTTTTATTTAAAATAAGAAACTTTTTTTTAAATATCAACTTTTATATTTTTGATTAAAAATTTATATTTTTTGGTCGAAAATTCAAGTCTTTGCTTGAAAGTTGAACTAATTTCTTAAAAATTTAATTTTTGCGTTGAAGATCCATAATTTTAGTAGAAAATTCGAAATTCAAATTCCACTGAATGAATTCAGCTTTTTTGTTCTCATTAATCTTTTTAAGATTGGGTTGAGAACAACAATAATTTACTTAAAACAATACAACACTATTTGAAATACAATTCTCTCTAATGTTTATTAATTATCTGTTCACAACCGAAAAGGTAAAGCAAAGTTAATCATTTCAGAAAAAACCTCAACTTTTTAGCACTCATCTAAGAGAAAATAGCCATGAACAATAATAATTTGTTTAAATGAAAAGTGGTTAAAAAGTTAAAAATTCCGGGGAAAAAATCCGCAACTATGTAGTATTAATCTAGAACAAGATAACTATAAAGTTTAAAAAAACATTTACAATTTGTCCAAACAATTACTTTTGCTAAATTAAATTAAATAATTACTTTTTTCAATGAAAAGCGGACAAAAAGTTAAACATTTCAGAAAAAACCGCAACTTTGTAGCATTATTCTAAGAGAATATTGTTATAATTAATAACAAATTGTTTGAACAATTATTTTTGGTAACTTTAATTGATTATTACCTTACCTTAACTGAAACGTTGGAAATAAGTGGAAATATTCAGAAAAAACCTCGACTTTCTAACCTTTTTCTAAAAGAAAGTTGCTAAAAACAATAATAAATTGTTTAAACAATGTGAATGAATCTCTTATTATCAGTATAAGGTAGTATTTAATGTATTTGAAATAATATGCGTTAAAAAAACCGCAAAAAAAACATAATTGGCGCCAAAAACTAGAAAAACCCATTTTTTCACTTATGGGTGTTTTCCGGGACCCTATAAAACAGACTTATGGGGGTGATATTTGAAAAGTAATATTTTTTTCGCATTCTGGGACTAGTTGTAAAGAGAAATGGTGAATTCCGAACTCAATTCACCTAATATTGAGAATTCTGAATAAAATTTACAAAAACGTCTTCTTCTCTCATGGGAAATACGTGTTAAGCTTTATGGGGCTTTGCGCCACCTCTAAATATTAAAAAAAAATGCATTTTTTTGTGGATTCGAAATTTCCAGGCGTTTCGCATAAAAATTCGAAAAAAAATTTTCGAAGTACCCTAATGTGCATAATATTACGTATATAATTCAAAATCTCGATCCATCCCATCACAGTCCCTTCATATTTATATTCAATTTTATGATTCTATTGTCGTTTAAAAATAAAAATTTTACCAAAAAATTGGAAAAACCTGATAAAAGGGACATTCGAAAATTAATAAGACTTTTTTTTTTAACAATAATTAATTATCAGGGTGGAAGATCATACGGGCATATATATGTACACTATATGCATCGAATTTTTTTATATACATGATTTTATGGTGAATCATTCACCCACAAAAATGAAATCGCTTGATAAATATAAAGGAAATAAGGCATATGAGAACAATAATAGAGAACCAAATGTTTTTGTTTATCTAGTTGAAAGGATTTTTTCAATTATATCAATAAGAAGCAACGCACCTCGAGAGTCGGTAAATTTTTGTGTTAAAGGTGTATCAGTCTCGTTCTGAAACAGTATAATATTTTTTGCAATCGCTTGAAGGAAACTAAGATGTTTGAATTCGAAGTATCAAAATACTGTTTTTTTCAAAGTAATATTTATTCTGATATCCATCACCTCACCAAATCAAATTACGAAAGTGAGAAAACAATCATTTTAATTTTAATATTAAAGTTCAGTTTATTATTGTTTTGAGTTGCTCGAAATAATTATTACAAATTACAAAAAGTTATAACTCTCTGAAGATTTATCTCCAGCTCATACACAGTTTAATTTTTATTGATCCAAAAAATGTCTTAATCATTATATTGTTCTATAACAAATATTCGAGTGTCACGCAATGTTCTATAATTTCTCATTTTCAATCCATTTAAATATTTTGGGTTTCACGTTGACGTTTTCTCTAAGTTATAAATCAGTTTTCTGAACAAAACACGAAGCGAGTGGGGTTACAATTAATTTTCTTGCGGCCAAGAATATCTGTTTTGTAATTTCTTACTTTGAAATCCAATTTGTCGACGTGCTAAATGTAGCGCATAAATCATGCATGAATGAGTTATTATATATATGTTGAGGATTTTAGAAGCAAAATCCAGAAATTAATATGAAATTTAACTCATCTCGATTTTTCAGTCTTGGAATCGCAATATAGAAATCAGTTTGTAAATAGACAATGTATGTCATCAATTTTACATAGATTTTATTCACACCCATTTATTGGTTTATCATACAAAGGATAAAAATAATAACCTAAAGAAAAAATATACACTGTTCCTATTTTGAACTCGACTTTAACTGCAATTGTCTGGAAGTTTAATGTCAGATCTGGCTCTGATATGGCTGTGTCTAGACTGTCTATTATGAAAGGTCTTTGTCCAGCTCCGATCAGTAAAGGATCAGATTCTACCATGTTTTACACAAATTTCTGAGTTCCAACAGATATTTTTCTCATGAGAAATAATAAAAGTTCGTGCCGGCATAAAATTCCATTTGATGTACAAAAGAAACTCAGAAATTCCCTCTTCACAACAATTGTTCTGGCATCTGATTATGATTTAAAAATATAACATCACAGCTATAGCATTCTGAATGAAATCAAAAGTGTAATTTTTCTTTGTTTCCCGAATATTTCTATGAATCAGAAGTAATTTGACAACTGAAATCAGTAAAAAACTATGAAAAAAGTGGTTAATATTAGTTTTTTCAAAGTATTTTACATGCGTCATGTTATCTTCCCTATTGTCTCAAATAAAAATCCAATTTATGATTTTAGTTGATTTTTGTTAATAAATGAAACAATCTACTAGCGTGTATATATGCGTAGTTCTTCAAATACAGGGAACTTTCGAAATAAGTAAATTTTATAGGAAAATATTTTCAAAATTGTACATTGTGATTGGAGTTAGATTTATTACAATAAAAAAAGAACTTCTGAAAGTTTACACGTTACAAATTTATTTTAAAGGCTTGTGAGCTTTTTCACGTCACGTTTTTTCTTATCAACAATTTTCTTGGGTGGAGTTCCGAAAAGCGCTTACCTCCGATTTCTTTGAAACTCTGTATACCGACATATTTTGACGCGCTGATC